>JAWQEG010003354.1:0-25000 GCA_033782935.1 Petrolisthes cinctipes | reverse complement strand
GTGGTTGAGGTGGTAGTAGTGACAGTAGTGGTGGTAGTAGTGACAGTAGTGGTGGTAGTGGTAGTGGTGGTGATGATGACGCACGAACTCACCACACCCCTTACACCAAGTCCCGATGAGTACATGTTGAGCGAGAGGGGAGCAAGTCATGAAAGCTGATAATAATCGTGCAAATCATTACCCGTTCTGTAATACCCACTCAGTGCCCTACAGTCTGAAACACACAACACACACACATACACATATTCGCGCTCTCTCTCATCCTCTCTCTCTCTCTCTCTCTCTCTCTCTCTCTCTCTCTCTCTCTCTCTCACACACATACACACAAAGAACATCCTTAAGTAACCTACACATCCCCTAAATCTTTTCACAGTACTCATAAGGGCAATTATAAAACAGCTGGCGAGACAGGCAGAACAGGACCCCCCTCCCCCTCACTCCCCTCACAAACAGAGACGGAGACAGGAGATGGAGTAGACAGGGAAAGGCCTTGGGACAGGGAGATGACCATATGGGACAGGGTGGGCAGTGACAGAGGCGACAGGTGGCAGGAGAGAAATACAGCCCCGTCCAGGCATATTAACGAGACAGGGGCTGAGTCACACTGGGTGGTGATGGGGAGGTAGCAGCGGACATCCTTGACCTAGTTTTGGCCCCAGCTTGCTCCCTCACTCGCTCGCTCGCTAGCTAGCTTCAGGATGCAGGAAACGGCGAGCAGCGGATACGTAAGTTCCAACCTATAGTCCAACACTACTCACGCCCTCTACTACTAAATTCTGGGGTTACTGGTGACGTTGTTAGCAGAGTTTTGTATATTAATTTGGTTTATTCATGAAGGTGATGTCAAGTATACTGTACCTACTACGTACACTTATTGAAAGTCTTACGTGCTGTTACCATCCCCGTCATTTACAACAATAGTTATCTACCTGTTTCCATATTCAAGAAGGTAATGTGGTCTGTATAGTATTGCATCCTTAAACTTTCAAGAGCAGCAGAGATATCTGTTATATTTTCTCAGACAAAACTCCTACAATTTTTCTTCCAGGAGGAGAAGACAAGTCCGAGGGTAAAACCGTATTCCAGTTACCAAAAACAAAAATAACACCTTACGACGTTTTAGACAAAATGTTGAAAAAATGTATTACAGAACAGAGTAATCTTTTAACGTGTTCATCTCTCTCTTCCGCTGGCTGTCACCTGGGAAGTCCTACGGGTACAATAACTATCATGAAGAGGATAATACAAAATATAAAACTACAAGAGGGTCACAGGGGCAAACAACCACATGCTTCACCGACCTCACTCTTCTTGACGCCACTATCATTATTATGGAAAAAACTGGATCTTGGAAGGAGAATGAAGGGTAAAATATAATAATTCTTAGGAAGTAGAAAGGTAGCATGTAACTCTTTATATACTTGCTGTTTAGTTGTAGGTTAAGCAGAGAACGGCTTTAATATCGCAATCCATGACGGTCGATGAGTCACCCAACACTTTTTGCCCTTTAGGTAACTATAAATTGAAAGAATCATTTGAAGTCGCCTTAGATTTATAATAGCTAGAGTATCTGAAATGTCTATATATTGGAAGCGACCGATTCCTCCAAACTATATCACAAAAGAGAATTATTCCACCAATGAACGACACATGGTTAAGAAATGGTTGCCCCCTTGAAGTATCATATTGCACACCTGTTATTGCCCCTCCCAACAACACCCTGCAAGAAATGTTGATTTTTCATGTGCGCCGTTATTGGCCAACTTGCAACCTTGGGAACGTGAAAAGGGAGTTTCTCTACCGTTGTTGTCAGAGGCGCCTCGGCAGCTGCTTCTTGACTTGTCCGATGTTTCGCAAAAAGGAAAAGAAGTGTGTGGTGTTAGCAACAGAGTAGACCAAAGGTGAAACATACAAAGTGACGTGTGTGTGTGTGTGTGTGTGTGTGTGTGTGTGTGTGTGTGTGTGTGTGTGTGTGTGTGTGTGTTGAGGGATGGAATGGACCTCGTTAAGTGTATGAAGCAGATGCCCAGTAACAAAATGAAGAAGAAAAAAACAAAATAATTCTTTCTGGCCGAATAGCTAGAGTATAATGAGAGGTGTTGTTCCTACTCCACAATCATGGCACATCAATCAAGTTTTGCCACCTTTTTCTATCCAGTATTAAGGGAACCTAAAATTAAGATGCGACTGATTCTTCCAAATTGTGCCCTGAAACAATCTCCCTCATTATTAAGTGTATTAGCTTCCAATTTGTCTACATTATTTATCACACTTAACGGGGGCAAATATACTGCTTGCTTCTGAAAGCTATTAATCCCTTTAAACTGCTAAAAACTACAAGCCATCCAAAGTAATTAAAATTAGCCTGTTTCTTGTATTAGTTAATGGAATCAGTTGTTTGTAATGCTTGTTGTTTTCAGGTCTGTATATATGGGGCATCTAAATATATTATAAACATTCGCTTCTGACACATTCAATATATTCATTATCGAACCACGTACACATATACATAGGTGTATGTACATGCAGCGTTGTACTCCAATAAGCTGACACACACACACACACACACATATATATATACACAACACACACAGGAGCACACAGAGGTCGGGTATACATTATGAGAGTGACGGGTCTAAAAATAGTCTGGGTAGAGGTAAGGTTGTTATGTTAATTTAGGTCAGGTTGGGTTAAAAATGATGAGTGAGTCTGGTGGGTAGGGGGCCAACTTTTCCATACCCGAGGCACGAGGCACCTTCAGTCGCCATTTTGAAGACAGTGATCTACCAAGTCTGCGAATGGGACCACCTAATGTTTGACAACCAGTGTGCAGACGCCATGTTGACGATATATATATATTTTGATCTAATCTTAAATGTCAATAAGTGGAAGGGATTAGTGGGGGAATGGAGGGAGGTAGAGAAAGGTGGAAGAATAGATGGAAGGAGAAAGTGGAGTGAGGGATGAAAGGAGAGGGGGTCATTTATGGAGGGGAGCAGATGAAAGAGAGGAGAAGTGGTGGAAAGAGTGTAAAGGCGAGTGATAGAGAGAACAGAAGATATGTACTGTAGACGCAGAAGGAAAGAGTGGTGGTGATGGTGTTGTGAGCAGGTCAAAGAAAGAGAGGGAAGGTCGTGATGGAAGGGGACGTGGAAGAGAGGAAAAGTACTGAGGTGAAGGAAGGGTGTGAGGAGGTGCTGAGTCAGGGTGGGCCAGTTTAGTCAGCCACGGGAGCCTGAGGTCAGCAACAAACAGGTACTACACACACCACTGCAATTAGTACCACCCCAGATGGCCGTGATAGATAGATACAACTACATTTTTTTTTTATCTACGTGTTTTATTCTCGTACTTACACACACAATTTCTATCTCTCCTTTCATTCTCTTTCCTATATGCATATTTTCTATCTCTCCTTTCATTCTTTTTCATATTTGCATATTTTCTACCTCTCCTTTCATTCTTTTTCATATTTGCATATTTTCTTCCTCTACATTCATCCTCTTTTCTACCTCACTTCTATTTTCATTTTCTATCCATCCAACTTATATCATCAAATCTTACTCTCATTATTTCTATTACTTACATACCAACATCAACGTTATGTTTTTACAGTACAATACTTTCACTGTTAGTTACATAAATTTAACTACTTTCTGATTTCTTTTTCACCACAATCAATAATTTCATCCAAGCTGCCCCACGACGTACACCAACACCAACACCACCACCACCACCTCTACTAAATTAATCTCCTTTCTACCACAGCTGAGGGCAATCTGTGGACTCTAATTTGCTGACATCTTACCCCCTTAATATCACGCTTCACTTGATATGCTTTACTGGCTATACGCTTGTCAATTAATGAGACTTATTCAGTTCTCTCTCTCTCACTAGTTCTCATGTTATACTTTACTATCAATTAATGAGACTTATTCAGTACCTTTCTCTCTCTCTTTCTCTCTCTCTCTCTCTCTCTCTCTCTCTCTCTCTCTCTCTCTCTCTCTCTCTCTCTCTCATGTTATACTTTACTGTCAATTAATGAGACTTATTCAATACCTCTCTCTCTCTCTCTCTCTCTCTCTCTCGTTATACTTTACAGTCAAATAATGAGACATATTCAGTACTCTCTCTCTCACTAGTTCTCATGTTATACTTTACTATCAAATAATGAGACTTATTCAATACCCTTCTCTCTCTCTCTCTCTTTCTCTCTCTCTCTCTCTCTCTCTCTCTCTCTCTCTCTCTCTCTCTCTCTCTCTCTCTCTCTCTCTCTCTCTCTCTCATGTTATACTTTACTGTCAAATAATGAGACTTATTCAATACCTCTCTCTCTCTCTCTCTCTCTCTCTCTCTCTCTCTCTCTTGTTATACTTTACTGTCAATTAATGAGACTTATTCAGTACCTCTCTCTCTCTCTCTCTCTCTCTCTCTCTCTCTCTCTCTCTCTCTCTCTCTCTCTCTCTCTCTCTCTCATGTTATACTTTACTGTCAAATAATGAGACTTATTCAGTACCTCTCTCTCTCTCTCTCTCTCTCTCTCTCTCTCTCTCTCTCTCTCTCTCTCTCTCTCTCTCATGTTATACTTTACTGTCAAATAATGAGACTTATTCAGTACCTCCCTCTTCCTCTCTCTCTCTCTCTCTCTCTCTCTCTCTCTCTCTCTCTCTCTCTCTCTCTCTCTCACACACACACACTAGTTTTCATGTAATCAGAAGTTTCAAGAGCTTATATACACAGTTATAAATACAGTCTTGTAGAACACTGAAGCAAGCAACTTTGTACCTGGGTAGAAGAGGGGAAAAAAAAAATTAACTAAATTCTTCGCAGACAAATGGCACGGCAAACTACAGTCATAAATAAGGCTCATTTGCACTCTGGCCGCACACCATTTGAATGAACACGCACACACACACACACAAAGAAATATACACATACATACATACATACATACACACAACTCTCATCCCTTGCTTACACACACACACATATAAAGTAAGTTACACATACCTACATACATTAAATCTGATCTCTCGCTTACACACACACAAAGAGTTACACACACACACACACACACAAAGTAAGTTACACATACCTACACACATTAAATCTGATCTCTCGCTTACACACACACACACAAAGAGTTACACATACCTACACTCTATAACTCTCTCTCTCTCTCTCTCTCTCTCTCTCTCTCTCACACACACACACACACACACACAAAGTAAGTTACACATACCTACACACATTAACTCTCTGATCTCTCGCTTACACACACACACACAGTTACACATGCCTACACTCTATAACTCTCTCTCACACACACACAAGTCTAGAATAACCAATACCTGCCGCAAATGCTATCACTCAGTTGGAAATGTCAAGAGAAACAACAAAAACACCACTACCACCACCACCACCAGCCTTCCCAACACCTAGAGAGAATAATAATTATGAGAGTCATATATTTTGTGAGAATTGAAATGGACTGCTTGCCTCAGTATAGGATTAAGGTGGTAATTCTTTTTTGGTACATTGGAGTGCCTTGATTCCTCCAAAGTATGCTTGGAAACAGGACCAGAAGAGCAAAATTAATGGTGTTCTGTTGCTTGGAATAGTATGGAGGAATCAGTTGCTCCAGAATAACCAACACAAAACTTCCCCCTTAAGTGGTTTGTTTCGTGGTGAAGTTTGGAGGAACCTGTAGCCTTCCAACCTTTATCCTCTAATGCAAGCAGATTAGTTTGTTTATAGATTAGTTTGTTTATAGAGTGTTTTGTTTATAGAGTATTTTGTTTATGTGCCTCCCACTAAAGGCTTTTATTTGTTATAGGAAAACAGTAATGAAGTCCAAGGTATAAACACAATTATAATTAACCCATAAAATAACACGTTATTTCGTATATAATAAAGCTTAGATTAACATAAAAAACAGACATTGGTGAGGGTGCGTGAGGTGGGAGACAATGTGTGTAAACACCGTATGTATGTAAGAAAAGTCATCAACCTAAACAACGACTCAAAGTGTAATTATATGATGAAGTTATATTGTTGGATTTTTTCCCCATATAAGTTGTTTACATATTGACTGGAGGATCTGTCACACCAGTATGTATTTCCTTCGTCTTCCATCCTCCGGTCTCGGGTCACACTTGCTTTGTCTGGTTTCCTAACTTTCTGAATACGAGTTGGAGGACGTAAAGAAGACTACAATTTGACTGGAGGACGGAGAAATGTGTGTTCCAGTGATATGTTGTACCTCGTTTTATGTGATATGGTGGTGGTGGTGGTGGTGGAAGGTGAGCCAACTCGTTTGTGGGTGGACTCGACTCGTTCTGCTGTTGTCCATCGAGTTATGAGACACGAGCAGTCAGCCAGCCAGCCAAGCAGCCACCAGCTAGCCAACCAGCCATTTAACAGTCAGACAGTCAGCCAACCAGCCAGCCAGCCAACACCTCGTGACATGCATGACTGCCCCCCTTCTCTTACAAGTACTCAACTCACCGCTACTCTCTCCTTTCTTCACAACCTGTTATTCTTAGTATTAATTTATCCGTCTGGCTGGCACAACAAAAACAAATTACTTGTTGAAAAAATTAAATATAAAGTATAATGCATCTAAGGGAGGTGAACCGAGGCGATATTTACAGAGTAAATTGGTTATTTTAAAGATATGATTATGAATCATATTAACTTCAACATATGAAGATGACTGTCGAATCGGGGTTATAATACCTAGAATCGTAGTTCAGTATTGGGATATGTGAACGGACTCTACTGACTGACGACCGAATATCATAAAGATGGAATGCACATCCACATTTACCACCTGGTGGACTACAACTCGGAATCACAATTAGTTGGCTGATCAGCTTTCTTTCTTAGAGTTATGACCTCGGTTATTATTATTATTATTATTGTTATTATTATTTACTTTTTTGAGAAAGATGAGGACGAGAGACTGAGACAACTCTTATCGTTCTCGTCTTTGAAATATGTATCTTGGCACACATAGGATGAATAATTTGCCTCTATATACTTCATCACAACATTATAGGCCTGTAACCTTGTATGGCGACACTGAGACTTTGTGCCCGGCCTCCCCACTGCTTTGAGATGATGTGAAGACTGTCAAGCGTGACCTGTCATGCACCGGTGGCCATCACTTAAGGACCCTGTGATCGTGTATGAAACGTGGTGGCTTTTGATTCCTCCTGACTATACCACGAAACAAGCTCCTTCCATATAGGCGGTGTTTTGTGGCAATGTTTGAAGGACACATCAGCCTCCAATTTTCTGTCTGACTCTACATCACAGGGCCCCTTATTAAGCTGGTATCACACTACAGCACATTTGTCTCCGTCCTCTGGTCAAAATAAGAGTCTTCTCCGTCCTCTGAACACAAATCTGGACGGAGGAGATAAGACCTAGGGATGGATGACTGTGGAAAGAAGACGAAGGAAGTAGTGACAGGTCCTCTAGTGGTGTCAACAAACTGGTTCTCAATCCCTCCCTATCCACAGTTATACTCTATGTAATATCAGCTGTAGAAATTGTCCACCACCTACAACAAAACTTACAACAGTGACCCCCTATCAGATAAGAAGCCCGAGTCATGAAGGTCGTTCGTTACCCTCAGAGTCACTCAAAAATCCCCCTCAACTTCTACCAAATGTCTCCTCAACTTCAAACTCCCTCAAGCATCCCTATATAACAAACACACCCAAACTTCACCCTCCAAAGAAAAGAAAAAAACAACAACAACCGTACAACAACGTCTTAACTTCACTCTCAAACCTGCCCAAACGTCACCTGGAAAATGACTCAAACGTCCCTATTAAAAAAAAAAAAAAAAAAAAAAAAAAAAAAACTCTAGTATCGAGTCCATAAAAAAAACTAAAAATAAAAATCTAAAAAGGTGACTGTGGTGCAGGAAAGGAAAGGAATGCTGACCTGCACCTCCACAAAAAACACGACCGGTGTATTTGCCACCATACAATTAGGGCATTAATTAATCTTCACCACCATTATAATGTCAGGGTGAGGACGAAGGGTGATGGAGTAATGAAGCGGGTGAGGTGATTTAGAGTGACTCCATCTCTTATATACCTACTCTTTCCCCCTTGCCCACACCCCCGACCCTCTCCCTCTCCCCTTCACTCATCCTATTCCCTTCCCCTTCCCCTCCTCTAATCCCTTCCCCTCGCCTACTCCTTTCCTCTCCCCTCACTCATTCCATTCCCTTATCTTTCCCTTCGCTTACTCCCTTCCTCTCCTCTTACTCATCCTATTCCCTTCCCCTCGCCTACTCCCTTCCTCTCCCTTCACTCATTCCATTCCCTTATCCTTCCCTTCGCTTACTCCCTTCCTCTCTCTTCACTCATTCCATTCCGTTATCCTTCCCTTCACTCATTCCATTCCCTTATCTTTCCCTTCACTCATTCCATTCCCTTATCTTTCCCTTCGCTTACTCCCTTCCTCTCCCCTCACTCATCCCATTCCCTTTTCCTTCCCCTCGCCGTCTCCCTTCATCTCCCTTTCTATTTGTGCCCTATTCCATATTCTTTCCTGTGAACGAAAGAAACAGGTGAATTGATTGACTCCATCACCATATTCGTCTAAATCTTTCACAACAATATATGCAACACAATATAATTATGTAACACTCGTGACGTAAAAGGCAAATAAATATAGGAATGAATAAATAATAAAATAAACAGTAATCAATCAATTTAAAGGAATACCATCTTAAGACATAAACTTAGGTACAATCGAGATTAATTTTAAGTCATGGAAATTTCGTACTATTGATCCTGTAAAGCGAGAAAGGCATATATATATATATTGGGATCTCGTTCATCCTGTCTCGTCTTCCCTCAGTGGCACGATAACCTTGTTGGCAGAGTGTGTGTGTGTGTGTGTGTGTAGAGAGAGAGAGAGAGAGAGAGAGAGAGAGAGAGAGAGAGAGAGATGTACAAGATAAACATACAGATAGACGCACAATAATGAGAGAAAGGGCGGAAACGGTAATAGCAGCGTATGAGGAAGGAAGGAAGGAAGGCAGTAGTGTGAGGCAACGAGAGTGGGGGAGGAAGAAAGGGGAACAGAATCGAGGAAAAGGTTTGGGGGATAGTGGCAAGCCGTGACTGTGAGAGTGTGAGAGAGTAAGGGGTGGGGGCGGGGGGGGGGGCAGGGAGGGGGTGAGAGTTGGGAGGACTGAAACTGTAACGGAAGGATTGAAGTTACTGAAGCTTTTAATTAATAAATGTTATCTTTATCTTCTAACGGGGAAGTGAGAATATAACGTTACTCTTTAAGTTACACGAATACGACTGGTACAGAAAATAAAAAAGGAGGAGGAGGAGGAGGAGGAGGAGGAGGACAAGAAGAAGGAGGAGGAGAAGAAGAAGAACAAGAAGGAGGAGAAGAAGAAGGAGGAGGAGAAGAAGAAGAAGAACAAGAAGAAGGAGGAGGAAGAGGAAAAGAAGAACAAGAAGAAGGAGGAGGAGAAGAAGGAGAACAAGAAGAAGAAGGAGGAGGATGAGAAGAACAAGAAGAAGAAGGAGAAGGAGGAGAAGAAAAAGAAGGAGGAGGAGAAGAAAAGGAGGAGAAGAAGAAGAACAAGAAGGAGGAGGAGGAAGGGGAGGGGGGGAAGAAGTCGATAAGAGGTAACTTCTGATTACACCGGATGCCAAATAATGATGGAGATAAATTCCAGAGCAAACACACACACACACACACACACACACACACACACACACACACACACACACACACACACACTTCTTTTAAACCCTTCAGGAGTTGATGTGAAACAGAAGCCGAAGTCAACCATCTGTGTAATTGTTCAAAGAGTTCTATATAGTTTCATTAGTTGTAAATTCTTAAGAGTCACGGATTAAAAGTGGTTAAAACAATTATAGAATTAGTGTGTACAAATGTTTGACAAAAGTAAGAATCACGTTTAAGATAATATATATGTTGATATGTAAGTAGTCTCTCTCTCTCTCTCTCTCTCTCTCTCTCTCTCTCTCTCTCTCTCTCTCTCTCTCTCTCTCTCTCTCTCTCTCTCTCTCTCTTTACACCTGGGAGGAAGGATGTCTGTCTGTCTCTCCACACGTTCAATTTAACTGACAGTTCTTGGGGGAGGAAGTGCTCGCAATAGTATAATGGAAGCCAGACCTTTTATCTCTTGGGAATACACACACACACACACACACACACACACACACACACACAGACAGACACTGAAATGTTTACCTAACGCATGGCAGCCACAATAACCTCACCGTATCAGGTCATATAAGAGAGAGAGAGAGAGAGAGGAGAGAGAGAGAGAGAGAGAGAGAGAGAGAGAGAGAGAGAGAGAGATAGAGAGAGAGAGGGGTAATCATTAGACTTCCGCAAGTGTGGTAATTATCTATTAACACCTGTGTATACCTCCACACTTGTACCACTTTGTGTTGTGTGTGTGTGTGTGTGTGTGTATAAAGTAAACCTCACACCTCCATGACCTTCCGATGCATGAAACACGATAAAACCTTAAACTGAATTGTACAAAATAATAATAAAAAAATAATAAAATAAAAAATAAAAATAATAAAATAAAAAATAAAAATAATAATAATAATAATAATAATTACAACAAAAATAATAACATTCAATACAACAAAAATAATAAAATAATAAATAATACAAATAATAATAATAAATACAACAAAAATAATAAAATAATAAAAAAAAATACAAATAATAATAAATACAACAAAAATACTAACATTCAATACAACAGAAACAATAACAATAATAATAATAACATAACAGCCTCAGCCTCACCACACTAGACGAGACGAGACGAGACTTACAACACCTATCATACGAATTAGAATAATGGCCCGTAATTGTTTGGCTGGAGTGTGTGTTTTTGTGAAGGCTCCCTACCTCCCTCCCTCACTCACCCCTCTGGTCTCTACTCATTACGACACCGCTGGCAGGCAGGTAAGAGGAGGAGGAAGAGGAAAAGGAGGAGGAGGAGAAAGAGGAGGAGAAAGAGGAGGAGGACGAGGAGGAGGAACAAGAAGAGGAGGTAGAAGAGGAGGGGGAAGAAGAAGAAGAAGATGAGGGGGAAGAGGGAGGAGGAAAAAGAGGGAGGAGGAGAAAGAGGAGGAGGAGGAGGAGGAGGAGGAGGAGGAGGAGGAGGAGGAAGAGTAGTAGTAGTAGTAATAGGAGGAGTAGGAGGAGGAGACCACATCAGCAGAAGCAGTACAGTAACACTCTCAGCCTCAGTTCGCACCTCTTGTTATGATTATTTTTCGTTCTCTCAAGTTGTCAGGTTCTCGTTTCTTTCTCCTTAATTCATATTTCTTGCCTTTCTCTTCTTCATATTTATCTAGTCTGTATGTCTGTCTGTTTCGTGCACGTTTGATTTTTTTTATTTTCTCTCCTAGCCCTCTATATTATAAAGCCTCTTCCTCTCAAACTTCTCTACTTACACTCTTAACATTTTCTCCCCTCCTCACTCACTCAACTTTTACCATCAACTTCGACGTATTCAACCTTTTTTATCTCTTCTTTCCATCTTATCTCTTACCCTTTCCTCCCCTCTCCATCTTCCTCCCCCTTTTCATCTTATCTCTTACCCTTTCCTCCCCTCTCCATCTTCATCCCCCTTTTCATCTTATCTCTTACCCTTTCCTCCCCTCTCCATCTTCATCCCCCTTTTCATCTTATCTCTTACCCTTTCCTCCCCTCTCCATCTTCATCCCCCTTTTCATCTTATCTCTTACCCTTTCCTCCCCTCTCCATCTTCCTCCCATCTCCCCTTCTCCAGTCAGCGAGGCGTGAGTGTACGTAGCCTCGGGGTTGAGTAAGGAACGTGAGTTGGAAATAGACCCTGGTTTTGCCTCAGTTTGACCTCTCACGCCCTCGCAACGCGGGATTAATGAGCTTAAATATTGTTGGTAATATGGAGGCCACAGATTCTATCAAACTGTGTCACAAAACAGGCCACGTACGAACTTATCTGTGTATATTTTCTATTTTTTTTTTTTTTTTTTTTTTTTTTTTTACTTAGCCTGGAGGAACCACCAGCACAAATTATTCTAAAAAATTCATACCCCTTACACTACTTATCGCATAATTGGCATACGTGTCTCTATAAACCTGGTGCTCAGTGTAAAAAATAAGTACCACGTGTCTCTTCTAAACATCGTGCTCAGAGTGTAAAAAATAAGTACCCACCGGGGGCGGAAGCTGGTGGGGTGGTGCGGAATAAATGGTCCGTCAATCATCATAATAAGGCCAACTCTTTTGTTTGTTTGTTTGTTTGTTTACCTTCCCTGCTTCACATCCACCTGGCTCGGCTCGGCTCGGCTCACCTCCATGACGATGATGAGACGTATGGGATGCGTCTATCATCATAACACTTCAGCCAATAAGCCAAGTCTTTTATTTATTTGTTTTATATATTGCTTCACTTGCACCTGTTCCCTTCTTTATCTATCAGGATATGAGGCCAAACAAGGTGTCTGTCAGTCATTGTAATATTCTGACATTAACTCTGCTGGTCCCTCAATAATTATTTTTTTCTTTTCTTTATTTCTCAAGAAATTGCGAAATCGTTAAAAACTGAAAAGGAGTGAGCAATGTAAGGGAGGTGAGTAGTGTATGAGAACAGAGGTGTGACAGTGAGTGGGGCATGGGTGTGAGAAAAGGGATGTGGACTGGGGTGAGGCAGGGAGTGTGAGAAGAGGGGTGTGGACAGGAGTGTGAGAACAGAGGTGTGGACAGGAGTGTGAGAACAGAGGTGTGGCAGTGGGTGTATGAGTCAGAGAGGAAGGTGTTGGCCAAGCCTTGCCATTATGGAGGTGATGAGAGGCCAAGTTATACCCCAGCTGGACCCACCTTAATGACTTGTAATAACTCCATAATTAACTCGCCGCCGTGTAATTCCAAGGCTGATCTGAAAACAGCTGTTCGTCGTAAATTTCCAGGTAAGGGCTGGGTTGGTTTTGCTAAATATGTGGGTAACGCCAAGATATTGAGAGTTGAGACTATTATCTTCTTGGATCCATGGTCTTCCAAATTACAGGTAAAATCATATTCTCAGGGAGAGTACTGCACCAACTGAACACCTTACACAAGATAACTCCACCCGGGAATCGAACCTTAGGCCAGCAGTTGTGAGGCAAAGATTCTACCTACTAGCCTATGCAGCATTACCAGACTGTACCTATTATTAGCAGAACATTTGTGTCAAAAGCACCTTCTTTATTCACTACAAACTGGAAAGCACAAAATCAAAGACTTAATAGGGATGGTGGAGTGCATGTTGGAAATGTTGTTCTTATTTGAATGGACTCTCAAAGTACGCACCGACATCCTATAAAATATCTAATACATTACCAAATTATGAACCACCCCTCAACTCCCACTCTTTATACTTGGAACAATTCGATTCGTCAACATTCAGGTTTTACAAATCGGGTCTTACTCACAGCACTGCACTCCTTGAAAATTAACATGAAACTTAGGAGACGTGTAAATATCTTATCATGTTGCCCTTGAATCATACTCATACACCCATTATCATCTCTTCAAATATTTCAGACAATGTAATCGAAGTGAGGTATAGGATGGAAGGTCTTCGTCAGATACAGAGGATAGAGTTTCAGGAGAAGGGATCTAGTGACAGCAACATTGACAGTTTTTTTTAATATGTGTCTTTATTTCATTGCTTGAGGTTAGGATAGTCAGTGAAGAGACCCCCATGGTACACTTTCTTTTCCCAGGATATCTGAGTTTGCATTAATGGCCTGTGATCTTGTATGGGGGACTCAACATACCTAAATTGATATATAATAAATTAATCCTCTATAGAAAACGAAAATAAAGACGACGGAGACCAACATTAACTAGAAACAAAACCGTAATAGAAAACGATGACAACACAACACAACACAACAATCCCATCAGGTAATACAATACAGAAATACGAATTAATACTAACACCGCAACACAATACAATAATTTACCAAGAGAGTGTATATGTACTTGACTCGAGGGCCATGGCGAGGAGAGGAGAGGAGAGGAGAGATAGGCAGCTCAAGTTTCACCCCCATGACGACCCGAGTGGCGATACAGCATTGCCTTTCATTACTACTCGACCCGTACAGTATACACGTAAGGTTGCCAATTTTGCTCTCTCGGTGTGTGTGTGTGTGTGTGTGTGTGTGTGTATGTGTGTGTGTATGTGTATGTGTGTGTGTGTGTGTGTGTGGTTTAAGATATATCGAGTAATTTCTTGAAACACCTATACTGACTGTTACAATTTATGGCCTCGAAAATCATAAATAAAAGTTAAAGTTGAGACATTTTCCCAACCTCAAAAAAAAAAAAAAAAAAAAAAAAAAAAAAAAAAAAAAAAAAAATCTCTCCCTCTGTAGTATGGAATAAATATACAGGCAGCACATTCAACTTCTCTGCGAAACCTCTTACAAACATGGAACATTTATACATCATCACTGTGGGAAATCATAACAGCTAAATTGGCATCAGTGAACTGGGTCTGTCTGTCTGTCTGTCTGGGCCATTAGTCTATCGGCCTCACTGCTGCTCGTATTACTAACCAGTCAAGCCAAAAAAGGAATCAGGATACGGACCTTGGAGTTCAAGTCATACGGGGTTGGAATTGGGTGTCAAGCGTGTTATTATATTATTTTAGATCATTTCCGAAAATATATTATATGTTACAACCTAAATCACTCATTAACCCCTGAAAAAATATCTATATCATTATATTATTTTATATGATTTCCGAAAATATATATGTTACAACCTTAATCACTCATTAACATTGCGGGAAAAAATATCTATAACAGTAGATAATTAGAACACTGTTTAATCATACTTATATACTACTTTGTGTCTGGCTACGTCTCATAACGGTATTTATTGAAAGAATTACCGTTTTGTAACAGTGTTGCCAGATCCGGCTAGGTCCCAGTATTTTGCCCCGGTCATTTACTGTACTTTACCACGGTTATTTCCCGGTAGTTTGCCCAGGTTAGGCCCCGGTAGTCTGATGCGGTCTAGGTTAGATTAGGTAAGATCAGGTAAGGTCAGGCTAATTTCAAAATGCCCTATTTGAATATGCCCTATCTTGGAAATGGGGCATTTGCGGAGGAATGCCATAGAAGAAAATGGTCTTAGAGTGGTCTAAATAAGTGGGTAATGAAGGTAGAAAAACCGTACGCAATAACGGTAATTCTTTCAATATTTACCCTAATAACTTCATAGATCTCTATATTTAATTATATAGAGATATTTTCTTTTACCAGTGAAGAACAAACAGCCTTAAGAGAGTTTACACTTTTACACTTTTGGCCACACACTTCAGAATAATCATCCAACACACACTCAACACCCACGGCCAAGAAAAAAGAAAAAAGAAACACTTAAAAAAAAAAAAAAAAACTATCCTGATCAGGTTATAATAAATACTATTTACTCAACCCCTCCTCCCTCAAAAAATAATCTTCCCTGATAGGATGAGGATAGAATAATATTACATTTTACTCCACCACACTAATAAATAAATAAATAAATAAATACATATATAAAAACTTTCCCTGATAAGACGAGGATAAAATAATAATAATAACTTTTAGAAGGGTGTAGAATTCTCCTTGTCTGGCTGGCACTACTACTGGAGGGGGATGGGGAGTTCAGAGAGGACCAACCAACCAACCAACCAACCAACCAATCCACAACAGCTGCGCCCTATCTCAACGTAAACAAATAGCTTAGCTTGGCGTCCGGTCCCAGTCAGCCAGCCAGCCAGCCAGCTAGCCCCAGCAACAACAACAAGCATGAGGAGTGACCCACCGAACCAACACACACTCAAGGAGAGGGACTGTGTTGTTATCGACTGTGGGATTTTCGAAGGCTACGACGGGAAACAGGGATGTGTTATACAGCAGCTAGATATTGGAGGGATAGGTAGACTCTAATTCATTCGTCCACAACAGACCATCATCTCAATCTAAGCCTTTTATCCACAAGAGTTGATAATATGGATTTACGAGGTACGTCTATTTTAATATACAATGCTCATTAACACAAGCCAAATGGGTACCTAACTAACTAAAGCTTATTGAAGGATGGGAGGTTCTGAGACACGAGACATATATAGCATGCAGTCACCAGTATCAAACCAGGAAATGTGGTGTCAATATTGCAGAGGCCAACAGGGTGACAACATGATAATCGTATTCTGCTTGATAAATTTAGGCGATACCTGATAAGACCCAAAAAGTCAATTACAGTGTCAAATTTAGATCCTTCCATAAATCTCTCCATGAACTTTTACTTACACACACACACACACACACACACACACACACACACACACACACACACACACACACACAAATACACATATAAGCACTCTTTGCAAACACACACACACACATACACACACGAATTCACAGATATACATACGCCTTCTTAGCACACACTCACACACATACACACATGGATAGGCATATTTTGCACACACACACACACACACACACACACACACATACATAGGCATACTCTGGACACACACACACACACACACACACACACACACACACACACACACACACACACACACACACACACACACACACACACACACACACACACACACACACACACAGACGACAGTGGCTTTTAGCGAGGACTCTGGTGACGTCCTTGGTGTGAAAGTTGACAGTGAACGCTTGTATATATATCCCGAAAAAAAAAAAAAAAAAAAGATGAATCGAAATTAAGTTGACGTGCAGCTTTCTTGTATTTTAATGGTGGCGAGAACCCAAGATGGCGGTGACCTGGACCTTGGTGACAGGCTTAGAGCATAATTTTGTCCATATCCGGAGTCTGAAAATAAAGTCACACACTCACACACACAATCTCATTCATCCACGCAGTGACACATATACACAAACATGCTCATTCACATACACACTAACACATACACAAACAAACTCAGTCGTGCAAAGTGACACACCTATACACAAACTTATTCACACAAAAGCAAACACACACACACACACACACACACACACACACACACACACACATGGAAAGCCTGTACACATTTCCCCCCCACAATAAATAAAGCCACCATTGCCTCCCTCAGTAAGAGTGACCTTGGTCGGGCGTACAGTATATATCAGTCAGACACAACAGACCTTGACAAACACCTGGGGAAGTAAGTTTCACCCGACGATGACTCACTGCAGGAAGTACTTTTCAGGCACAAGAAGTACACCCCGAGTTTACGTATATATGTTTTGGGTATTGATATTCTAAACTTGTCATTAAAAGTATATACATTGAGTTTCCGTATGGTGTGGGTATTGATATTCTAAACTTGTTATTAAAAGTATATACATTGAGTTTACGTATATATGGTGTGGGTATTGATATTCTAAACTTGTTATTAAGAGTATATACATTGAGTTTACGTATTGTTTGGGTATTGATATTCTTGGTATTGATATTCTAAACTTGTTATTAAAAGTTTTACATTGAGTTTCTGTATGGTGTGGTGTGGTGTGGTGTGGGTATTGATATTCTTGAGTTTATGTATATATGTTGTGGTGTGGTGTGGTGTGGGTACTGGTATTAATTGTCTATATATTTTTAAAAGTACATGGAGTTTTAAGTATGTTGTGGTATTGTGTGGGTATTTATATTCGTAGTTTGTTATTTCAAGTAGTACACTGAGTTTACAGATGGTGTGGGTATTATTTTTCTTACATTATCAAAAGTATACTGAGGTTATTCATTTAAAGTACATACATACATACACTCAGTTTACGTATGGTGTGGTGTGTGTATTGATATTCTTAGTTCATAATTAAAAGTATATTGAGTTTAAGTATGGTGTGGGTATTAATATTCTTAGTTTATCATTAAAAGTATACTGAGGCTACGTATGATGTGGGTATCAAACATAACTCTATATACACCGGGTTTACGTATAGTGTGGGTACATCAATAATTATAGTAGTTACCCAGACTTGATGCGAGTACAAACATACACTTACTTACCTTCTACAACATTACCACACACACACGGCCTTCTACGCTCGGCCCTCTTTGATTTACATTCTCCCATATGTTCATAAATCAAAGAACGTGGAATACCGTAATCTTGGCACTCGTGTTTACCGAACCCGACATTAAGGCTATACCTACGAATACCACAATCCAGGTATCCATTATTCTTGCACCCGATGATGGTCGTGCTAGTGAGCTTACAACACCCGATCCCGAAGGACTATTGGTATATGAGAAGCCCAGTGACCTCAGACTCCACTGGACCCTTCCTCCTCCTTGGTGGTCAGTACCAGAAGGTGTAATTAAGGACGCTATATCTCCAACATTCTACACTGCCTGAAGTGGGTATCACACTAACACATGTTCCTTCGTCATACGGTCAAAGTGTGGCTTCCTCCATCTTCCACCCTGTTGTCAGAGGATTGTAGGATGCTCGGGAATGTAGAGTGAGCAAAGGGAGAGCACACACGGAGGACGAAGAACGAATGATGAAGGAAAACATAAAGACCGAATAATTCCCTAAGACGGCCCCATCAACTCTAGCCTCCTGAAGATCTCTAGAATGTTTAACAGCCGACCACTTGACGAAACAGCGCCCACAAAATTAGATAAAGAGAGATGAGGCTTATGATTTATATATTCAGCACCGGTACACCATTACACAAATTCGCACATGGGCAGAAGACACGAAATTAGGTCTTGTAAATAAAGATACAACGCCTTCAAAGACGAGCACACACAAAAACTTACAAGAATACTGTATACAAAAAACTATAATTCTCCAGGCAACCATTATTCACGCTCAGTCGTGGGAAATAATGACATACACACAAAAGATTACCTGCATACATCACCTCTCGTGTAATTTATGAACTGCGGCATCATGTAGTGTCAGGATGCTGCTGATGATGAATTGGAGACCTCAGTTTCCTCCAGACGCTAAATAAGTAATGTAGACATGGAACTAAAGTACGATTCACATACAGACACACACACACACACACACACACACACACACACACACACACACACACACACACACACACACACACACACACACACACACACAAATGTAAGGCAAAAACGCATATCGCAAGACGGAGTATGAAAATGGATGGAATGGGAGTGAAGGAGTATACAGTGAGGTTGGAAGAGTAACTGCATGGTGTGAGAGGGAGAGTGGTGTGTGTATAAATGAGAGAGCAAGAGAGAGAGAGAGAGAGAGAGTGTGTGTGTGTGTGTGTGTGTGTGGTGTGTGTGTGTGTGTGTGTTCTGGGTGTCGATGGGTTGAGTGAGAGGTTAAAGTCAAAACAGTAGTTGTGGTGGATGGGTGACTGACTGACTGTGACGAGTTAGGGCTCCTCTTTGACTCGTGACCCCAACTTGTGCAACCCGACACAACCCCCACACTACGGGTTAACCACACGTATGACTGACACACACACACACACACTTTTTTCTCTCTCTGACACACATACACACACAAACTCTTTCTATTTCTCTCTGACACACATACACACATTCTTTCTCCCTATCTCTCTCTCTGACACACATACACACGCACACTTTTTTTTCTCTCTGATACGCACACACACACACACACTCTTTCTCATTCTCTCTAACACACAAACACCCACTCTTTCTCTCTCAAACACACACACATACACATTCTTTCTCTCTGACACAGACACACACACATTATTTTTCTTCCCATAAAAAGTTAAATACACAGTGCTCTCCTTACCGAAAACGCTTATCCACCCTAAAATAGGCACACAGTCATATGTACACACACTACTCACACAAGACACACAATCATATGTACACACACTACTCACAGAAGACACACAATCATATGTACACTCACTGCTCACACATGACACACTTCTCCGAGCTGAAATCTACACACGTACCCACACACACTTATACATTAACACCCACAAGTATGTAGATGTTCAAGTTTGCATGATGGGCTGCAGATAAATAAATGCGCTTACAAGTAGAATATTACACATATGCACATACATATAATTATATATACTTGTGCACACACATTCACTGTAATAAATCCTAACACACACACATATGCAAATAAAATAAACACACGCACTCAGATACTACGAAAATACACTCACTTTCTCGAACACACACACACACACATACGTACATACACACATGCAAATAAAATAAACACACGCACTCACATACTACGAAAATACACTCACTTTCTCACACACACACAAACACACGCAAATAAAATAAACGCATGCACTCACATACTACGAAAATACACTCACTTTCTCGCACACACACACACATACACGCAAATAAAATAAACACACGCACTCACATACTACGAAAATACACTCACTTTCTCGCACACACACACACACACACACGCAAATAAAATAAACACACGCACTCACATACTACGAAAATACACTCTCCCTTTCTCGCACACACACACACACACACACACACAGGCAGGGAGGTTTGTATGAAGACGCAGCAGTCAGGGGGATCAGTTACAAGCGTATCAATGGCTACCAGTATTTATGCCTTTTTAGTCTTGCTTCTACACAATGAATACACACACACATACAGCTTTACTTAACACACAGTCATAACATCTATATTCATCTCTCGTATTCACCTCTTGTTTTTCTATCCATTTAATAACATGCATCTATTTATTTATTATTTCACATTCATCTATTTATTTATTTATCACTTTCATCTATTTATTTATCTATCACGTTCATCTATCTATTTATTTATCTCATTCATCTATTTATTTATCTATCACATTCACCTATTTATTTATTTAACACATTCATCTATTTATTTATCTATCACATTCATCATCATTTATCATCATCTAGTCTTAGGGAACCACTCACAGCGTCCAAAAGTTAATTAAGAAACATATCGATGAAGGGGGCCATTTACTGAAGACGGATTAGACAACACAGATTCCTCCATAGCTCATCACGAAACTAGACTACTACTCCCTCAGTGGGCCTATGTGTGTTGTTGTTGTTTTATGGAGTAGTGTGGAAGAAACAGCAGCCTCCAATTTGCCTACAGTCCTACACAATCACAGCCCCATTAACTATTTTGGTAAGATAATAGTATGCATGGTCTAATCCCAGATGATTTTATATGTATCAGGAAGAGTGCCGTTATCCAAGTGTTAGATTAAGTAAGTACACAAATTGGTGAGGCACACTTGTTGCTCTTCTTGCTCGACCCTCACTAAAGCCGACTGTAAAATCTGCTATCAGTTCTGCGCATAAGACTGAACATCTGTATAAATATGTTCATACCACAGCTGTATAATTCTCCAATACACACACACACACAGATGATAGATAGATAGTTATTGACACACACACACGTATATATATAGACAGATAGATAGCTTATCGACACACACACACACACACACACACACACACACACACACACACACACACACACACACACACACACACACACACACACACGGGCGACAGGAAATTGCAACACCGTGGCAGTAAATGAGAGTCAAGCGGTGACAAACCAGCTCATGAATTCCCTGCATGCCAACCTAACACGAGGAACACACACACACAGAAACACCTCCACACTTACCAAACACATATAAACACACACACATACATATAGAAACACCTCCATGCATATTTACCAACATACACACACATAGAAACACCTCCACAAATACCAAACTCATATACACACACACATAGAAACACCTCCACACTTACCAAACTCTCATAAACACACACACAGACCCACAAACACACACACAAGATCGTAGGTACCTAACTAAGTGTGGTATGCAAAGTAGGTCATAGGCTTGACGATAACGAGGCCCAGAACGATGTCTAAATGTGAAGTGTTTAATTAAAGAAGTCATCGTGTCAATAGTCATGGCCAATGTACCCTGTTCTTACCTATGGTGTGTACGAAGAGAAAAGAACCGTACTCAGAGTGGTTGACTGTGTACGGCATGTTACTTATTGCACGGCATGATATTTATTGCACGGCATGATACTTATTGCACGGAAAGGTACCTATTGCACGACGTGGTACTTGTTGCACGGAAAGGTACCTATTGCACGACTTGGTACTTGTTGCACGGAAAGGTAGCTGTTGCAAGGCTTGGTATTTGTTGCACGCAAAGGTACCTATTGCACGGCTTGGCACTTGTTGCACGGCCATCCATTCTCACACCCACATGAGTATTTTCACACATTGGCCTATACGGTAGGAGCTAACAAAAAATAGATATCTGTTTTCGGCGAAATGAAGGGCTACTGATTTCTCCAAGCTATACTGAAAAACGGATTCCCTCAGCATATGTTTAGTTTCGTGAAGTAGTTTGGAGGCATCGATTTCCTACAACTTTCTGACCATACCACAGGATTCTATAAAAAAAATGTTTAGGTTATAGTCTTTTGTGGGACTCTGGAGGTCTACAAATTTCTCCAAACTATTCCGGGAAACAGAATCTCTCCCTATGAGACTAATAAAGGAGACGTGTTGGATGGCAGAGTTTGGAGGGATTAGTTGGCTCCAAATTGGCCACAACAGATTACGTCCCACAACACACCAGTGCTCACCATGACGTACCCAGAGCAAAGAACACACAGTGAGAGTCATCCCAACACACACACACACTCTCAATCTCTCTCAATCTTTCTATCTCTCTCTCTCAATCTTTCTATCTCTCTCTCTCTCTCTCAATCTTTCTATCTCTCTCTTTCAATCTTTCTATCTTTCTCTCTCTCAATCTTTCTATCTTTCTCTCTCTCAATCTTTCTATCTCTCTCTCTCTCTCTCAATCTTTCTATCTCTCTCAATCTTTCTATCTCTCTCAATCTTTCTATTTCTCTCTCAATCTTTCTATCTCTCTCAATCTTTCTATCTCTCTCAATCTTTCTATCTCTCTCAATCTCTCTATCTCTCTCCCTCTTTCTCTATCTCTCTCCCTCTTTCTCTCTCTCTCTCCCTCTTTCTATCTCTCTCTCTCTCTCTCTCAATCTCTCTCTCTCACTCTCTCTCTCTCTCTCTCTCTCTCTCTCTCTCCTCTCTCTCTCTCTCTCTCTCTCTCTCTCTCTCTCTCTCTCTCTCTCAACGAAGAATAACACTCGCCTCGGCACTAAATAAACCGACACAGTAACTTTACCAAAACAATCCGTGTTGCAAAAAAAATATACACGTCCAGTACAATGTGACGAGAAGCCTGCCTGCCTGCCTGGACTTGAAAACGTTTGGCTACGACTGACTCCCTTTCTGATACGGTATAAGAAAATAATATTAAATTGCCCATACTTTCACATACCCACTGTTTGTTTTCTAAAATAAATTATAGTTGCTGTAAGTTTGTGGTTTGTTGTTACATTCGGTGTGAGTTTATTATATATATCTTTCAACATGACAGAAGGTAGTTGTGTTTTCTTCCCAATCATTCAGTCAATCAATCACTCTTATGGAAAATAACCACCTGAACATCGTCATATTTTATTGTTCACCACTTTTAATATAGCGACATATGAAGGTGCTACATTTTTACATAATTAAGAAATGAATACTTCGACATTTAGTTTGTTGAGCGTTGCTTAATATTGACTACTCTGTTTACAATTTACACAGAATACATCAAATGGGTTGTCCTAATGCAACATAATAAGCAGCTCTCCTAAACAACATGTAAATCTTCCAAGCAACTGCATTCAATATCCTGATACTGTGGAAGCCAAATGTTGACAAATGGAACCACTCGGCGTGAAGGTGTGGGACGGAAAATAAGGGGTCACAACATTAAGGGAAGGAGTGATGCAGATGTAAGGGAACGTGGTGAATGGTGACTATAGTAATCACCAAGTTACGTTAGTTAGGCAACACCATGTAAGAGTGACTACAACCACACCCACTCATCTCAACACACAGTAAGAAAGAAAGAGAGTGATAACGTACGTGTGGAGGCCCATAATAATTGAAGAAAACTGATACTGTGCTCGTAAATGCGAAATGCTCTCAACTAATTAAAGGGTTTTCCTCATATGGCGTTTCTACAACATGCCTGCCTACCTACCTACCTACCTACCTTTCACACAATTACACAAACTCATTGGGACTACTTTCATGTTCTCGTAACTAATAAGGAATCTGGATACTCATGAAAACTTTAGTAATAAAATATAATTAACTCATCGACAAGGGGATCTTTCCCCTTATATACTACATCACCTGGTGTTTGTCCAAGTATATCAAAGAAGAGGTAAAATATTTCGTTTGGGTTAAAAGATATATAATATTTTTGGCCACGGAATGTCATTCAGGATTGGTTTTCTCCAGTAAGAATAATTCTCTGGTGTTTGTCAAAGAAAAGTGTACAAATCGTCAGCAAATGTTTAAGGATTAACGAACAAGAATGAGAATACAAACTTACCTTTCAGTTCTGCTGTTTAAAAGTTGTAGCCAAGACGATATCCACAGGACTCAACAAGCCTCAATAGATTTGCTTCACGTCACTTGATGAAGTTCTGTACTTCTCCAGTTGGAGGCTTTACAGCACTTTAGCGTTTCAGTGAAAACAACGAAAGGAAACGATACAAAAATATTTTGGAGAATGAGAGCCGTGTATGGTTTTCAATTCAACACGATTCTGACTGCCAATAATATTTTATTTCTTTACTCAGGGATTTTTTCCAACTGTACTGAAGTCGTTGACCGGGAATTACTGTAGTCATGGAACCAGATGCACACGTCAGAGGCACTACAGAAGAGGGTCGCTGTAGCAGCCACAGACACAACAACAACTAACACTGGTTCACTTCAACTTTCCCGACTCATATAAGTTGCTCAAAGCCCAATTAAC
>JAWQEG010003353.1:0-75800 GCA_033782935.1 Petrolisthes cinctipes | reverse complement strand
CCTTTTAGAATTGCCAACAAAAAATCTTAGTACCCTTGAATGGATACCTTTTCCCTAGATCTTTTCATGATATTCAGTCTGTCCCATCCCGTCCCGTCTCATCTTAAACCTAACCTAACCTAACATCCCAGTAACCCCTCTGATTCACATATATATACAGAATATATAATTCAATCTCTCTCTCTCTCTCTCTCTCTCTCTCTCTCTCTCTCTCTCTCTCTCTCTCTCTCTCTCTCTCTCTCTCTCTCTCGTCGTGTTGTCTCCCCGTTGAAAAGTTTTAATGCACTTCTTTAAATGTGAAGGGAGATAACGAGCCTTCTTACCACGTGTTTATATATACTCTTTCGTGGACCCAGCTGGAGAGACTGAGGGAGAGTAGGAGGGAGGGAGGGAGAGTGAGAGAGGGAGTGAGATGGAATTGGACGATGGATAAAGTGAGAGAGAGAGAGAGAGAGAGGGAGGGAGGGAGGGAGGGAGAGGGAGGGAGAGAGTGAGAGAGGGAGTGAGATGGAATTGGACGATGGATTAAAGTGAGAGATAGAGAGAGAGAGGGAGGGAGAACAAGAGGAAGGGATATGGAGTTGGATGATGGATAAAGTGAGAGAGGGAGGAGAGCAAGAGGAAGGGATATAGAATTGGATGATGGATAAAGTGAGAGACAGACATAGAGAGAGGGAGGGAGAGCAAGAGGAAGGGATATGGAATTGGATGATGGATAAAGAGAGAGAGAGAGAGAGAGAGAGAGAGAGAGAGAGAGAGGGAGGGAAAAGTATAGACGGATGGAGTGATGGAGGGAAGAGGGAGTTAGATGATGGAGTGAGGAAGAAAGAAGGCGTGAGATAGTTGGATGGAGAGAGGGAGAAGTAGCCTATATAGAGGAAGAGGAATGGAGGACAGGAGACAACAACGCCAGGAACTATTCAGAAATGCATAGCTAAATAATGCCTATACAAAACTACACGTTGAAAAATATATATCACTCTATTATTATTAGTTGTAGGTCGAAGGGGGTGTCAAGAGGAATGAGGCTATCTAATATCAAAGCTTTAGAGAGAGAGAGGAGAGAGAGAGAGAGAGAGAGAGAGAGAGAGAGAGAGAGAGAGAGAGAGAGAGAGAGAGAGAGAGAGAGAGAGAGACTGACTAAGGCTTAAGTGTCAAAGTGCCGTGTGTCAAGTGTCAAACGAAGGAAGAAAAACAAACAAAAAATACATGAGGGCAGAGTATCAAAGAGAGAGAGAGAGAGAGAGAGAGAGAGAGAGAGAGAGAGAGAGAGAGAGAGAGAGAGAGAGAGAGGTGAAGATTAAATATAACAGAGAGAGAGAGAGAGAGGGAGGGAGAGGGAAGGTGAAGATGAAATTGAACACACACACACAGAGAGAGAGAGAGAGAGAGAGAGAGAGAGAGAGAGAGAGAGAGAGAGAGAGAGAGAGAGAGAGAGAGAGAGAGAGATCCGAGAACTAGGAAGATAAAAACCAGATAGCTATGGAGGAGGTTAATGAGAGATGATGATGAAGATGATAATGGGGAGATAAGAAGAGGACAATGAAGCATATAACACACAAAGACGAGGAGCAGCAACTGAATGGGAGATAAAGCGAGAGGGGTGGAATAACAATAATGATGAGAGAGAGAGAGAGAGAGAGAGAGAGAGAGAGAGAGAGAGAGGAAGAGAGAGAGAGAGAGAGAGAGACTGATTTACGAAGGGAGAAATACGAAAATGTAAGAGAGAGAGAGAGAGAGAGAGAGAGAGAGAGAGAGAGAGAGAGAGAGAGAGAGACTTACGAAGGGAGAAATAGGAATAGGTATATGTAGAGAGAGAGAGAGAGAGAGGGGGGGGGTAGAGTAGACTTATAAAGAGAGTAGTGTGGGCTAATTAAGAGAGAGAGAGAGAGAGAGAGAGAGAGAGAGAGAGAGAGAGAGAGAGAGAGAGAGAGAGAGAGAGAGAGACTTATATATTAAGAATTGAGGGACGGCTGTGTGGATCAAGGAGGGAAGAGAAAATCATTATTATTATTATTATTATTATTATTATTATTGATGGCACTGTTGTAGCTGCTGTCATCATTGCTTACGTTGTTGTTCTTTTCATTCCAAGTTTGTCTGTCTTAGTGCTGCTTTAAGTTGACCTGAGCATGAACTGTAGAAGGTGAAGGTTCAGTAATGTATATCTATATTTTTATTGACTTCTCACGCCTTTACGTTATGCCTGGGTTCGAACTCCTTGCGTGTGTGTGTGTGTGTGTGTGTGTGTGTGACTAATTGTGATTCGCAGTTTTCATGTGTGTGTGTGTGTGTGTATGTGTGACTAATTGTGATTCGCAGTTTTCATAAATAGTCAAATTCAGATAGGCCTAACAGACCCAAGTTATCACTATCACTACTATCATTATCACCATCACCACATCATAATTGCCACCAATACCACCACCATCACCATTATTATTATCAGTATCACCAACACAACATCATCATCAGGAAAAAAATATAAACGCACTATACCCAATTAATTTTTTCACTCCACGCCTCCCTACTCTCCCCTTCACCTCCCAAGCTGTTTTTTTTTTTTTTTTTTTTTTTTTTTTTTTTTTTTGTCCATTATTCCGGCAGAGTAGGTCTCCCGCTACTTTCCTCAATTAGCTCTATGGTCTGACCAGCCATGTGTGAAAGAGTCAAGGATAATTATTTTGGTCGCTCGTGTGTGTGTGTGTGTGTGTGTGTGTTATAAGATTTCTCTCCCTGTAATGTAATGATATTGTGATGTTGCATACTTGTCATTATCGGTTTTGTGTGTGTGTGTGTGTAACGAATTATTTTAATCATTTGTGAGGTCAGTGGTTGTGGGAGGGGAGGGGAAGACTGGCAGAGGAACAGGCAGCAGAGGAAGTTTAGAGCAAATCACCTCCAGTCCATAAGCCACTCAGATGTGAAGACTACAGAAAGAATTGTGAACTGAGTGAAGGAAATGATGGAGTATGAAGCAAGTTGGTTTGTTATTCTCCACTAGGCTACACATTATTGTTTCAAGGAATCACTAGCCCTTCAAGCCAATTAGGCTACACACACTCTCTCTCTCTCTCTCTCTGTGGATGAAAGTAGAGCGTCCTAGACCCGGACGACCCTGTAGGACGAGAAGGAAGAAGGATATAGAGAGACAAGGCAGCAAGCACGAAGGAATTAGAAGGAAAAAAGAGATTTGGCAACACTTAATTGAGCTGGTTGGGAGGAAATTAAGGAATTAATGAACTGTAGGCTCGGTAATAGTTTTAAAGATAGATTGATTGAGAGATAAATACTTAGGATAATTAACAGCGAGATAAATAATTAGATAATGCAGACAGGTATCTATATAAAAAACAAATACAGATAAATAGAGGACTAGACAAATATACTGTAGATGGAATTGAAACTATAAAATAAATACAGTAGGCTACAGTACTATGAAGTTGTTTAATTAAAAATGCCTCACACAACATCAAAACAATATACCCACTGTCCTCTAAGCCGTTGAGTGTGAAGATGTGGTGATGCTGGTGATGGTGGTGGTGGTAGTGGTGATGGTGGAGAGCCTCTTCTGGTCAGCTGGTGTGATGGTGATAGCAAGCAACACCACCAACACTATCATCACTGAGCCCATGCTGTCGGTAATCCTCACCACACACCACCAAGCTATTCTCTCTCTCTCTCTCCTACGGACCCAAGCCAATAAATACCTCTCCTCTTTTCCAGTCACTCTCTTCCTCCTTTCTTTTCTTCGTGTTTGTTGTCCCTCTTGTCTATCTCCTAGCTTCTCTTTTTTGGTGTCATGTCTTTCTGGCCTACCACATTCCTCTTTCCTCTCCTGTTATTATAGTCTCTCTCTCTCTCTCTCTGTCAGTAGCCCGTGACTCTTGCGAGGCCCCGAGATTATTGGGTGTCGCACTGGATGAGACAGTGGAGCTTTGTGGTGATGTTGGTACCGTAGTTTCTCTTCTGCCCCACTAGATGACGACACCTTATTTATACATATGTCACTATCACTATGTAGCCTACTGGCGATAAATTTAATTTAAGTACTTCTTAAAATGTTCTATATGATTGTCATTTATTTAAGTATCACACTATCGATAGGGCATCTTAATTAATTATTTTTTTAGTACCATTTCCTTTTTTCATGGGTCACTCTAATCATAGATTATCTTTTCATTTTCAGGTTTGGGCACCTTTTCCTATAATATTATGTAAAAAAATAAAATAAAATATAATTGCTCCATATTCGCCCGTCTACTTTTCCAAACATATCGCTCTAGTTAATTACAGGAACTACTAACTGTCTGCACTGCACTTTTTCCTTCATACACACTTAATTAACTACAATGATCAGGAAAGCAGTACTAAATCAATTCGCCCGTAATGACGGATTCTTCACTGTGCTTCTTTAGACACTTTAGGAAAACTTGATAACGCGATCTTATTACTTTGTGAGTGAATGAACGACTGCTGCTAGAGAAAACATGTTCATTGTTTCAAAGGACTCGAAAGTTTTAGATATGTCACGGCAGAATAAAGATTTAAACTTAACATTCCCACTCTTCTCGTTAGTTCAGCAGTATTTCAGACGTGTTTAAACCTGAATAACCATTGGCATGTGATCTCAAACGCAGTACTTGATGATGAATGTGTACCTTGAAAATGAATAAACGTCCCTGGCAGTCTGGTAAAAAACAAACATGATGCGACACGCTCAGACACGAACCCCGAGAGCTGAGTCACACACACCCTCCCCCTCTGACGTCCGTTCTTCCACTGCCGTAACGTGCCGCCCGTTAACCGATTCCGAATCCTTTAAACGAGAGTCCTGACCGTCCGAGAGCGAAGTTGGGGCCAGACTGCATGTTTGTTGTTTATTTATTTTCATTATTTCGTATATTTACCTTTAATGTATGAGTTTACGTATAAAATTTCGAAACCTTTCATTATTTTGCTGCCGACAGGTGCCCTCGTGTACCACCACCATCACTGTCATCTCTTGTCGCTTTCATCCATCATCACTGCCATCTCCTCATCCATCAGGAATGTTTTGACAGTATGAAACAATTCGTACACGTTCGAACCTTCCCGAGATATCATAGGCGAACCCTCCAATGGCGAAAGGAAAGTTAGACTAAGGAGTTATTGTGTATTTCGGGAACTTACTTAGGGTGGAGTGGGGTCATCATAGCCTATTTACCATTAACACCGGCTCCCTCACTTCATGTCTTGGTTTTATCGCTAAATGTAATGTAATTCAAGCTTAAATTTTTTTTTTTTATACAACCAAGTCCTAATGTTCGCCGGGATTAAAAACAAAAATAAATGATACATTCAAGTCATCATTTGGATAACTCAACAATTAGGAATATAGACAGCTGCTGCTAATCTCCAATCTGCCATAATCAGGCAATCCATGTACAGGTGTTCTGTTCTACAAAAAAATATGGAGGACTCAGCTTGGGTTATGGAAGTCATTTCTTGTAGGTGAACTGGAATCTATACCATCCTCCAAACAATGCAAAGAAACATTTCCTCTATTGGCATACCGAAGTACAGTTGCCCACATATATTTAGTTTTTGGCCCACACATGAAGCAGGTAGCCTACGCCTCGCTAGTAGTGTGGTAGCTACAACAGAAAGAAAAGTGAGCAAGGTTTGTCGAGACAGACAGACAGCAAAAATATTATTACTGTTTGCCTGTTAACAAACTATAACTTTTGCTCACATTCTTTCCTGTTGTAGCTACAGTACCTCGCAAGTAGCAAGGCGTACCAACTTCCTGTATGGGCAACTGTACAAATCCATATCCTGGCAGAGTTTGGAGGGATAAATAGCCCTTCAATTTGCCTACCAATGATTACTGGCTTGTTTAGTTGCCATCCAGGCTACAATATCTGATTAGAAGCCAAAACAAATTACAACAGAATGGCTATCACATATGGGTTGAATCAAATATCATGCATTTTCTATTCCCAATTACTTTAATTAACCATGTATAATTGATTAAGATGCTACTACTTTGCACATGATACCTCGTCAACTTGCACATGGCACCACATACCCACACTACAGACTCAGCACATCTGCCTCACAGCCATCACCTAAAGCCAGGAGTCATCAGAATCACCTGCTGATTTGCTTTCACTGCCTCTATGAGAAGATATCACTCCCTCCATAACTGTTTACCTAATGAAGCAAACTGTATATAACTAAATAAACACAGAGACACAGTTATGTTTACTCACCATGAAAACTATATGCCACACAAAACTTTAGTGTACCTACAAATCCGGTTCCTGGTGACCGACAACTTAACCACTACATAACTACAAGTTGTGGAATCCATATCCACACTCCAGTACAATAAAATTTATTAATTTCACTTTTCCTGGCAGTGTTGTCTTTTAACTTATATTAATACAGCAGTGAGGGAGGTTAACTGGCAAAGATGAAGCTTGTTGTGGTACAGTACCTATCCCTGGAAGACTTACACAGACGATGAATTGTAATTGTACTGCATAAAAAAAGAGGATTGTGCTTGGCCAGAAACACAATGTAGTCACAAGGGAGGAGGAGGAGATAGGGAGGAGAGACAGAGACAGGTAGGATAGGAGACAGGGAGGAGAGAGAGAGACAGAGGGACAGCAAGCATGAAGGAAAAAGAAGAGGAGGAGGGACAGTTGAAAAGGCGAAAGAGAAAGAGACTCACATATATTCTCTCTCAATTCCAAAAGCCACACAACCTCTATCTACACTTTGGTTATCGATATCTCTTCTCAGCAACTACATCATCTCATCTGCCTCATCTTTGGATATACAAAACAGACCTATCATTTCAATTCATTAATGCAAAAAACTACAGTAGTACCAGACCATATAAGGCATTAATTTTGGTACTAAGATGGTAAAAAAATGGATAAATGTAATTCAATTCAGTAATGTACGTACAAGGACAAATAAAGTGAGATCAGCAAATGGGAGACTGATCCATCAACTGTTCTTGTTGCTGAAGGTAAAAACTCACAGACAATAACATTACCTTGTATCCGAGTTGCTAAAGGGGAGAATGAATCTTTTGGTTGTGAACTGAAGGTCTGACTGGTTATTCCTTCAATCCAAAGTCATAAGCACCCTACATTGGGGGGCACAATAGCCAAAAAAATATAAGCAGTTAACTCACGAGGCATTATAAATGAATTCTATAGTTTATAGCCTTTACTGACTCTTTATCACTATAAGAACATCAGCTTTCATGAATACTGTAATGATGGTATTATTAAACTCCTCCTTTAGAGAAAAGGCTCTTCGTCACTCAATTCATATTATTTTGCAATACAAATTGAATAACAAAGAGCCTTTTCATCGAAGTAGTAGTTAAAGAATTCCACCCTAATTATCTTCACATAACTCTTAAAATGTTTCAAAAGTTAACTGTTTCATTATTTAATTACTGTATAGCATCTGTGAAAAATTACTGCCAGCTACAAGAAAAATTATGTATACAGTAGTGTACACATACAGTACATAAAGCAATATACTGTAGAAGATACAGTATGGTATGGAGCAATGTAACGGCTGTAGCCAATGAGAGAGGAAAAGACACACGTCCAATCTTTTGTATACATTTCATCTTCAAGGCGATACACTGAAATATGGATAAACACAAGAGAACCATCCTATGGCCACTGGCAGTTGTGGCCACATGTCACGGAATCAAAACTGAAGAATGGCATCAAAATTGAGGATAAAGAACAGTTGCCTCCACTAGTAACGAGCACAGTGTCAGGTAAGATTGGCGATTTGTGACACCACTGTGTTTGTTTACATAGCTTTCTTATGGTGGATAATATAGTAGGAGCGAGTTCTGTCCAATCTTTTACTATTACGACGATTAAACAAACACAGTGGTGCCATTTTTCTCCAAATTCACCTGACACTGTGCTCGTTACTAGTGGAGGCAACTGTACATGGGTCACAAGATCCTTATTATATGAAAGGAAGTTAGCGGCTATAGTATGTATATCAATGGAAGATTGGCGTTCAGTGTTTTTCCCTTTCCACTGGGCTCTACATATCAATATTAATCTATCCATTGTGGCTATAGAAATATATAATAGTATGTGCGTTTTAACTGCTATTACAAATATGAAACAATTAACAGTCACTCTCTTAAAATACAGTAAAATATAAACCATCCCATTCAAATCCTTCCACCCAATTATGAGATAAGAATGGAGAGGTGAATGGAAGTTTAGGCACCAATTAGGATTATACAATATATCAACACACATAAGAGCACAAACTCATTCGCATTTACTCCAGGACCAACAGGCATATAGCATACATGACGTACAACTTCCTTCAAGGGTTTCATTCATTGCCACCCAAGCTCCATTTCATCAGTTGGTTCATGTGGAAACTCCATTTGTATTTCACCATCCAAACCTGGCTGTCTTGGGAACACAAATGAGGCTTACACTCATATAATACTGCAAGAATGACAAAGAGCACACAATTATTGCACCACAAACCAAGCTATGCAGGAGGATCCCTACAGTGGCTGAACTGGGTGTGATATTTGATCCAACTTGAACTTCACATGCCACACAACATACCATCCCCTTAATACTAAACAAATGTGTGTGTCAAGGATACATTCCCACAGTTTGAAGGCCAAGAACAATTTCACTTATACTTAAGTGATGTCTGACAAGTTGTAAAATAATGTGTAGCTACTTTGTACAAAATACACCATTTTATATAACATTCATGTTACAAGAAAACACTGAGCATCACCTGTTTAAGGGGCAATACACTTTAGTCAGGCACATTACAGGCACCAGATTCCTCCAAACAATGCTAAAAAACTGACTGAATCATCTAAATAAAGCTACCGACAACAGTTTTGTAGAGTATTTTGCATGAATCAGGTTAACTCCAATTTTGCCAGATTCTCTTGTTGATTAATTGGAGAGCTCCTGATTCCTAAATACTATGGCAAGAACAAGACCACCTTAATGTTACTGAAAATTATACTGTTTTGTTGAGTAGTTGTTAGGAATCATGCCACCGTCAATTTTTCCAACAATACAGTGCCCCCTGAAGGCAAAATAGAAGGAAGAATGAGTGTAAATGGGAATTAGCTGTGAGTAACCAGAAAGTTGATTGACAGCCATCACATTTAATCACCACGTCAGCACACTCAACTCTGCAAAACACAAAATAAGAAGCTAAATACCTGAATACAGCCTTTTATTGTAAAGAGGCAAAAATGTACCCACTCCCACATATACAGTAATTTCTTCGTTATTTGGGGGGAAACTGTAAGATAACCCAAGACAAGTTAAACCAAAAATTTACACAGCTACTTTTTAACACCAGAATGTATACAAATCATGTATATATGGTCCTATCACTTGGAAGAGAAACAATACCGTACATTTTTGTCAGGATATAATAAAGCAAATTATAACAATGTACCGTTTAGTAGTTTCAGTATAAAACTCTGTTGCTTTTCTAGTGATGGTGTACTCTGAGAATAATATTGTCGTGAATGATATGTAACTGTGTCTTCTGTTTGACTGTAAACAATAGAAATAACAGTCGAAAGTATTAATCTCCTCTCATTCACGACAACATCATTCCCAAAAGTTACCATCATACCTGAGAGGCAATAGAGCTTTAGACAGCGATTGTATTTCAGTACTGTAAATAGGACTACAGTGTTTCGTTGGCGGAGACTGTACCTCGACATTATCACATAACATACAGACAAACATAATGCTGCTTTACCTGAACATGGCAGTACAGGTTGTCTAAGGGGAGTAGCCACAGTTAGTGCACTTGGGTTGCTGGCAGCAGCAGCAGTAAACAATGATCCCTGGCAGGATACCAGCAAACAGCATGATGAAACAGCAGAAGTAGGTGCAGCAGCTAGGGCTCTTCTTAATAGTCCCCTTCTGTCAAAGTTAAAAGACTAAAATGTTAAAAGACTAAATATTTAAAGACTAAATGTTTGAAGATTAAATGGTACAAGACTGAACATAAAAAGACCAAATGTTACAAGACTAATTAGTAAAACACTAAATGGTAAAAGACAGAATTTTAAAAGATTATTAATGTAAACTTGTTGGTGAATTTTTCAAAATATACCAGGAAATAGAAAATCACAATGTTACTATCAGCGTGGTAATCTTGACACTGACATATGGGAGCTAAGTGTGGACAATGCCGGAGAGACATAAATCAAGAGTTAGAAGGGTGGAAATGATTTACCCGAGAAGTGTGTGTGGAATAACGTGGGGAGATAGACTGACGTTTGAAGAAGTACGTGAGCAATGTGATGTGGATGTGCAGGAGTGTGTGAAAAGGAACACCTTGAGGTGGTTCAGTCATGTGGAGCATATGGGGAGCGAGGGGTTGGTTAAGAGAGTGTACGAGAGTGAGGTGGAGGGACGAAGGGGAAGAGGCAGATCGAGAGGGAGGTGGAAGGATGGAGTTGAGAGGTATACGAGTGAGAATGGCGTTGGGTAGGAGGAGGGATGCTAGTTGAAGGGGGACAGAGGTGTGTGGAGGCAATTTATTTGCGGCCACCCCTTCGGGGATTGAGGGGTCTGGCAATAGAGAGATAGATACTCTATCAGTGGATATATTTTGTGGTGGCATAACTTTGGAAAAATTAGAAACCATTTCTTTCAGCCACAGGAGAAGGCCCCATAAGCCGTGAGAGTACAGTACTGACCCGACAGACAGAACAGGCCCCGGGAGGCAGACCACCCTGGACGACAACGACTGGCCCTTGCTGTGGAGGTGGGGCGGGCTGTGGGGTTGGCATCATCACTATGGTGTTGGTGCCAGCTTGTTGGGCTGGGTACGGCTGCTGTGGGGGCGGGTACTGCAGCTGTGGGGGCGGGTATGACTGCTGTGGGGGCGGGTATGACTGCTGTGGGGGCGGGTATGACTGCTCTTGGGGTGGATAGGGCTTCATAGGGACTGGCTGAGACTGCTGCTCCGAGTAGGGTGGTGGAGGGGAGGGGTACTGGGGATGGAAGGCATCTCCCCCTGACTGCTGTAGATGCTCCTGCTGCAGTTGGTTGAACATGGCTGCTTTATCCTGTCCAGGCTCCTCCAGCAAAGGGGCGGAGGGCACCTCGGCTTCATTCTCCAGCTGTTAGGAACCAAGGAGCCCAAACAACAAGACTTGCTTCAACAAGGACAATAATACCCATATTATTAATAGGCCTCACACTTGTGCCGTGGTCATAACATATGAAAATTAACCATGCAAATTTCTACAAAAAATGAACTCCTTTTCACCTTGTGTAAATCCCTGGCAGTTTTTTTTATTAATATTTCTATTCCCAGTCATTCCATTGCTTCCCATCTTCCTGTTACTTTCTCTAGTAGTACTTAAACCTTGCTATTTGTCATGCTATTATTGTTTTATTAACAAGAATTATGAAAATATACATACATAAACCTTGCAAAAAAAGGGTACTGCAGTATTTAATTAAAATAAAATACCAAGTATTTCTCAATAATTATTTCTCCTTCACATGCAGGTCAAATACATTTATACTTTGTACAATATAAAAATTATTTTACATTACAAGTAAAATATCCTAATATTTAAAATAGGAGTGCGGAAAAATTAATGAAACTTTCCATGCATATAAAAAACTATCCAGTACAGTAATAAACAGTTTTAAAATGCAAATATTGAGAAGCTTTCAATGATACTGTTTTGCTACTGCTTCTCTATGTCAAAGGCTGGAACAAACAAATAAAGTACCGGTAGCAAAACATTATCTCTCATACAATAGGTGCCTGATATAAAGGTAAAATATATAACACTCCTCATTTAACACAGGCCTAGCACATAACGTATGGTATATTCCTTTTGTTTATACCAGGCAAAAATGTATTTCCTCCCTCACTGAATTTCTTGATTTTATTGGTGCATATACTTCAAGACAAGTTACACCAAAAATTACACAACTTGGTTCTTATCTGCAACTTATAAACACTGTAATACATGCCAAACAAATACAGTATCTAAGGTCATATTACTTAGAAGGGAATCCATCCATTTTCACCAGGTAAAAAACAAAAACATGAGAATAGTCTGTATGGTCATGAATAAGAAAAGCCTGAGAATACATTTGGTGAATTTCAGTGAAGGGAATGAGGATACAATAAAGTGGGGGATACAAGTAGATTATTAATGCTGCATCAAAGACTATCGTCTGGTATTTCTTTATGCATTCTGCTAATCAAAACCTTGACAATATAAATTTGGGGCTGTCAGTTTTAATTCGTATTATACCAAGGGTCCTATTGTATGGTAGTTCTTCATGCACCCTTGTACAAAAATGGATAAAATAATAAAATGCATGCAACGCCAACCTTCGTGTAAGGAGTACTGCTACTGGCCATGGTCGTGGTGTTGAAGTGAAGGAGGAGGGAGAGGAGGAAGGGTAGGGGATGGCAACAAACTCGACTTCACACACTTGCTACTCTACCACACTCTCCTTTACACACTCGCCACTCCACTGCACTCAGATTCACACACTTGCCACTCCACCACATTCACTTCACACACTTGCCACACCACCACACTCAGCTTTACACACTTGCTACTCCACGAGACGGCTTCACACACTCTCCACTCCACTGATCCCACCTCCTTGTCGACTGTTCTGAAAAGGTTAGGTGTGATGCATTACAGCGACTATGATTACAGAAATAATATATAATACCTTCAACAATCTTAACATAATAATACAAATACATTGGCAAATTAAACCAAATAATCACAATAAATAAATATGAGCTAATTCCCTCACCCAGGGATTATACCCTAGGCCAGCGATTGTGTCACCTGCACCGTACAATATAACCTCGCTGGCTATCCAAGATGAATAAAAAAATAAGAAAGAACAGCTTCAACATCATATTTACAGCATTTATCATAAGTCTCACAGTACAATCTCATTAGCTATCCATGATAAATAAAAATAAGAAAGAACAGCATCAGTATCATATTTACAGCATCTATTATAAGCCTCACAAATGCACATCTTCAATGACACTTTACTATACAAAGAGTATGTACCGTACTGTGTAGGTGCCACATTATTTTATGGCTTACAAACCTCAGCTAAAAAATAAAATAGATATAAAATAACACAGTATTAAGTTTCTCCCCTTCACCTGAGAGGATTTAGGCAAACATGCTGCTGTTACAATATGGCAAATTCCTCAAGGGTATTAATACATATTCTTCCAGGACATGATACAATATTGGAAGAGATGAGGATCCTTCTGGTGGCTTCCAACTTATATATATATATTTTTTTTTTTTCTCATGTATCTTTAGTGTAACTTTTCTTCATATTTACCATAAAATTCAGGAAATATTTGTTAACCTAATCTAACCTTACCATAATACAAAAACAGTTGAAAAACGAAAGGGCCCATTCTTCAGAAATACGAGAAAAATTAGGAGTGGATTTTAAGTGGCAAATTAAAAAGGATTGATGATAAGGAGTGAATGATAAGTGACAAAATAAAAAGGAATGAAAGGTGTTAGATAAAATAAAAAGGAGTGAATAAGTGACAAAATAAAAAGGAGTGAATGATAAGTGACAAAATAAAAAGGATTGATGATAAGGAGTGAATGTAGTTTTATAAGCGACAAATTAAAAAGGGGTGAATGATAAGCGACAAAATAAAAAGGATTGATGATAAGGAGTGAATGATAAGTGACAAAATTAAAAGAAGTGAATGATAAGTGACAACATTTAAAGGAATGGATGATAAGTGACAAAATAAAAAGGAATGAAAGGTGTTAGATAAAATAAAAAGGAGTGAATGATAAGTGACAAAATAAAAAGGAGTGAATGATAAGTGACAAAATAAAAAGGAGTGAATGATAAGTGACAAAATAAAAAGGAGTGAATGATAAGTGACAAAATAAAAAGGATTGATAAGGAGTGAATGTAGTTTTATAAGTGACAAATTAAAAAGGGGTGAATGATAAGCGACATAATAAAAAGGATTGATGATAAGGAGTGAATGATAAGTGACAAAATTAAAAGAAGTGAATGATAAGTGACAACATTTAAAGGAATGGATGATAAGTGACAAAATAAAAAGGAATGAAAGGTGTTAGATAAAAAAAGGAATGGATGATAAGTGACAAAATAAAAAGGAATGCATAAGTGACAAAACAATTATACATTCGTATTATATATATGTTAAAAAAAAAAAAAAAATTACACTCGGCCAAGCACTACTACTACTACTACCACTATACAGCCTTCCGAGAAATCCAGTGAACATACATACACACACAATACTTTCCTTAAATACAGTCAACTGATGCTTAGACACTTTGATATTAGTGAACAGATGACAGCAAGGACTAACCACTAACGATATTTTCCCCGTTGAACAGCTGTCATGTCACGCCAACACCTCCACAACGAGAATTTTATAGAGAAAGAAACTCTGTGGCTTCTCCCTCCTTTGCTCTTTCCTCTTACAATCACGCTCTTCATGACGCTAGATAGATACAGTGTTGCCAGGTCTGATTGACGAAATTTCCCCAACTTCAACATCAGAATTTTCCTTTCTACCTCACAAATTCCCTGTTCGTATACAGTATTTGCCATCATCTTGTTATTTAGTCTGGTAAAAATTTCTCCATTTACTTTTGAAAAATATATAATTTCCCCATTAATACCTCTAATTCCCCATGTCTAGAAAAAATTCCCCATACTTGGCAATAATGGTCAGACAGACTCGGGACTCTGATAATTTCAGAGTTGTCATTTCCAGCTCACTGCCATTCTCTACCGCCAAAATAAAATATCCCGCCATAAATTTTGCGCCAAACATTATCCAGTATAGGCTAGTGAGAAAATCCGTCCGGTGTCACGTTTATCTCCTAAATGCACTTTTACACGCTTAATAAAAACAAATCCTGGAAACTGACGTCCGGATTCCCAGAGCCACTATGAGCCTCTCTTTCCGTCATAAACACAGGAAAAATGTCGTACTGTATATTTTTGTGTGTGTTTGAATTCCATAAACACTTATCAGACTATAATGCGAGAAATAGAGAACCCTAAAAGACAGGCATGTCACTACGGTACATATGGATAAAGTGTTTATATAGGGCTTGCTGGCAAAAGAAGCCAATATCAGCAGAATTTTTGGTGTTTTTTTTTTTAAGCCCAATAGTGCAAACTTCTGATATAAGTAAGAACAGTGTAGATAATTAAAATTATGACATAAATTATCAGTAGGAAAGCCATCACTAAGCATTGCCATTTCCCATAATAATGTTTCTTCTAAGCACATTATTCACAATCACGATTAAGGATAAAGAAGCTTAACTGGCAACCCGGGATACATGCAGCTAAGTCCGGCTACGTTATCATCCTAATAACACCGCTGCCAGGCTAGAATATCCACAATTTTATACATTCCAAATTTGCTTGCCAAGTTCATGAATTTCTTCACGAATGCGTTACGATATTATTATTGGTTTACTGACCTTACAAGTCGTCACGGAAACACCTGTTGCTGGATTCACGTTCTGCTTCTCTCTCCGTTCAGTTTCCCCACTGACTGCCTCCCTCTGCCTTCCTTCATGTCCTTCCCATTGCCCCCCCAGTTGTTCCCTCCATGACATCCCTCCCAGTCCTCCCTCTACCCTAGAGATCCCCTTCCAATGCCTCGTCAGCCTCGATCCCCCTGACCCCCTCCTGCCTCCTACCCATGCAGACATAATACCCCCCCACCCGCCATTTCCTCTCTGGAGTAAACACCACATACGTCCATATGTAACATTACTCGTGTAGTTTTATAGTAAGCATTCCTTTATAACAAGAACACACAGGTCTTTCTTGGCGAGTTAATACAGACTACAAAGAAAAATACATAGAAAAACTCGTCGTCCATGCTGGAGAATGATTATGAATAACGAAAATAGTTTCAACCCTTCGTTGGTGCAACTACTGATGGCCTTCACAGCACCACACGTTCGGTACACGACGAGTTGCGGGAGCTTGTTATATGAATGTTAACAAAGAACCAGCCAGAGATCTTAAAACATACTACAACCCACCAAACAGGCACACGTATATACTCTGAACTATACCGACCCATCATATACCTACTGACGTACCGTAATATAGAATAGACCTTTCCAAACAGGGAGACCTTAATTTGTATGGTAGGTATGCAAGTTTGTAGCCAGGGAAAAAAAAAAACTATATATGCAGAAGAGGAAGTCGCTGCTCTATCTGAGAGTGAGGGAGTGATCACAGTAGAGCCAAAATGTTTCAAATCCAGTAGGGTGATTCTATAATTTTTCCAGTGAACCAGATGTATGTATGAATGTATGTATGTACTGATCCACGCAGAATGACTACTACTGTAATAATTGAAATGAAACTATAGTTGCTGTGAATGTCGCGTTAAGAAGCTGAAAAAGGAACGAATTAGATAGGAATATGGCCGCCAGATGACTGACTGAGTGGGTGTTAAGCACTGGTGTTATGGTTATATTGCGTTACCGATAAACAATTGACCATTTTGTACAACTACTCACGTGGCACCTAAGCAGGAAACACCTCATCATTTTAAACCAATTACTATTACTGAGTGCCAGTTTTTCTCTCTCAGTTTAATAATTAAATTATATTTTCATGCTTAAAAAGGAGTATATGAAAAAAAATTACAAAATTCCTAAGGTCGCATCTGCAGTTAGTTGTTCTCTAAAATAAGAAAATGGCTATGTATACCTGCAGACGATTTTGATCATTATATTCTAAAGGCTTACTAAGTCGTTTTTTAGATTGGAATTGTTTCTTGTTGGGGTGGGACCCAGTGGAATGATATTAAAGCTTGTTGTGGGAGCAATAGTAACACTGAATAGTTGTATTAGTGATAGTGATGGGAGTCTATCCTAATCATTACCACACCAAACAGACAGAATGCTCATCTTAAATTTAGCACTTAATTAATGTGCTGCTGAAGCTTATTCTTCAGTCTGCTGTCCTCACCACTTTAGTCTCTCTCTCTCTCTGTTGTCAGGCAGGAGATTTGTAAGCCATGGACTCGTGAGAGATCTTACAGCCACCTATAGATAGCTGTACTTAGGTTGTAGTCATGTCTCAATGAAGTGAACACACATGTCATACCTTAAAGCACGGCATGACAGAAGTGGTGGGGGTGGAAAGGTTAGGATTCGTAGAAAACACATTATCATGAATGGTAGTTGGAGGAAAAGCGTGGAATTTGGGAAGGGTAAGATCCGATGAAAGAAGCAGAGTGATGGAGGAAGGAACACATGGCGATAAAGGAAATAAGGAAAAAATGGAAGTGATAAGAAAGGCGAAGTACGGAAGTAGTATGGAGGAAAATGGAATGAGGGTTAGGGACTTTAGGAGAATAGTAGCCTATGTCAGAGAGAAACGAATGAAAAGGGGTGAAGGGTAGAGGGATTGTAAGAGAGTAGAAGAAAGAGAAGTGAAAGTTGAGCGGGAAAGGGTATTAGGGTGCGAGGACGGGAGAAGGGAAACCTGGTAGAGGGGGAAACTAGGAGAAAGGAAGGGAGAGAGGGAGGGGTGAGAGGTGCAGCTGCTTGGAGCCTCTCGTGGGAAGGGGTCAGGGTGTGGGCACGGCCTTCTAGAAGGCCGTGGTGTGGGTAGGTACTATAGGTATTTCGGTAGTTTGTGAAAGCAAAGGACCATAAAAAATAAACCAATGACCCTTCACGTATTTGTATGGGTTGAAAACATGCTGATTAACCCGTGGATAACGTGAAAATTTGCATTATTGTCATCCCTGTTGGACACTACTATTTAATATACTATAAATACTATATAGCCCCCTGCGAGTGAGTGAGTGGGTCCTCTGAGCCTGCGACACAGCAGCGTGACCAGCGGCAGCGTCAGTCAGTCCGACTCAGTCACTCTCAGTGAGTCAGTCCCACCTCAGACGCCCACTGTGAAGGATACACACACGAGCTCCTCTTCCATCCACACTAACCAGGTATTTCTTCTTTTGTATCTTGTCTGTTGGGTTGACATCATCCGTAGTCATGTATTTTGTGCCCTTTGTAGTTTGTAGACAGTGATTTTATGTACTTGATGGCAGAAACACGTTGCTGAGGGTTAAAAATTGGCCAAGCAAGTGACATTGGAAAGTGAAAACTGGTCCAGGCGTTGGCAGCCATCTTGGGGTTGGTCTTCTATTATTTACTTTTATGGTGTTTTCACAACTGTCGTGGGGTAGGGGTCTGGTGAGGGAAGTCTGTGAGAGTACTCTTGGGGGGAAAATATACGGATTGCGGAGATCATCTGTTATTTTGGGGTATAATTCCAATTTTGACGAGACTGGAAGTGGGTGTGGGAGTGGCAGCTGAGGGAGAGAATGAGAGACAAACACAAAGAGGGTGAAAGTATAATAGTGTATAGTAGAGATTGATTGATTGATATTAGGCGCCGCAACACCGAGGTCATATAGCGCCAGAAAAAGGTGATACAGAGGTGTGACAGCAAGCAGGAAGGAAATAGAAAGAAAAGAGGGACAGTTGAAAAACTAAAAGCTAGTGGCCAGGGCCGAAGGGGCGCCAAAATCCTTATAGTATTGCCCACATCACTAATGCAGGCAATACCCACCTACGGGGTGTATCGTAGAGAGGGAGAGCATACCATAAGAATTTAGGAAAGGATCGAGGGGAGAATGGAGGAGAGATGTGAATGGTTTATAAGCAAGTGAAACTGGGTATTAGCAGATATGGTTGGCCTTGGAGGAATACAAGAGAGAAGGAAGAAAATCTAATATGAACTTGCCCATGGGGGTTTGTGCGTGGAATTCTGGGGGAAAGGGGGGGAGGGAAGTCAGTTATTATCGTGATAGGTTGAAGATGCGAGGAGATACGAAAAAAATACCGATACAAATTGAGTATTGCCGTATGCACCCCATTCTGAGGACATTATGAGCAGCGAGATCCTCTTTGGTATTCCGGGCCAGTGTAATCCTAGTGATGAAGAGGAGCCTTTGACATCCCATTATCTATTTTGAGAAATTTTGAGTTATAACTCTGTCCAGCCTAGGGTGGCGGAGAAGCCCTGCCTCTCTGGGACATTCCTGGATGTATCTGATTGGCAGATGATGGAAAGGGGACGTTTAGAGTCCTTTTGGTCACACCCACGGTCTAGACCGTGGTCACACACATACGTAGCATAGCGGTGCGTTAATCTCAGTGACCTGACCTTCCTTCTTCCCTCCACATCTCTCTCTCTCGTGTTCATGATTCATCCACAACCTTTCCTTTTCTATATTCTATAATCTATTGATATTTTATCCCACATAAAAATATAATCTAATGATATTTTATCCCCCATATCATATACATAGATATATTTAGATTAATGGCATTATATATATTTTTTTTAAATTCCATTTATTCATTCTCTCATTAACAGTAGCATGCATCATAAGTTATTTCACTTTCTTTATTCCTCATTTGTTACCTTCATCTAAGTTTCTCTCTCTTCCTGCCTTAGGCCATATTCTAATCTCAGGTCCCTATAGGCGCCTGTCAACTTCCTGTGTCGGTTTGTTAATACACACACACACCACTCCTTGCCCAGTCCTGCTGCTTTGTTTGGCCATGGTTTTGAAATATATTAACCTTTTTGTGTAAGTAGTGAAAATGTGTGTGCGTTTTTTTCTATATTTTCGTTGCATAAAAACACACTCCCTTGTACTTCCGAAAGATAGGTGAAATCAAATTTTATAAAAAATGGTACTAAATGGATGAAGAAGCCTTGAAGTATGCTTTCGAACACGGGAAGTCACAAGGGTTACCCAGAGGTCCTCCAGTTGACCTGTTTTCCTCTCACTGTCGCTCACTTTTTACTACACACTCTGTTCTAATCAAGATATTACGAGGTCCAAGTAAATTGTCACTTTGAATTTTGACTGTAAGGCTCACACATATAATTTACAATAATGAGTGAGTAATAACAGGCATGAATAATGCTTAATTAGCAGAAATATTCATGATAAAAGGAAGCACTTCTATTTTTCTCGGTGTGCTGAACACCTCTAGCCAATCAGGGAAGCGAAAAAGTACTTGACCTGCCTACCGCACCTGTAGGGCAGGGCTTCTCCGCCACCTTAGGCTGGACAGAGTATAGTATACCCGCCTAACTAGGCAGACAGACGGACACAGGTGCCACACAAAGCCTTGAAGTTCAGAAGTTTCACCATGGTAGTCATGCCCTGTAGGGAACATGTCCAGTAGGCTAGCTGCTGTAACACACACACACAACTTTACCAGTTACTAACCAACCTCACTACCTCAGTGATATCCAAATGGTCTCTCTCCACCTTTTCTACCCCTCCCTGACATCAACATTCGTTTTATATTCATCACATACACACTTTGCACCTTCCTTCCCTCATACCCCAAGTGTCCTTCCCCCTCACATCCTCGTTCACCATTGCTCACAGTCTCACACCCACAGGTGCATGAATCCCACTCCACGGCTCTTTTTTTTTGTTTTCTTCACTAACACCTGCATCGAATCGAAATGGCCTTGGACGCAGACTTGATAATAGACGAATGGTTAGAATGACATGATAACAACCCAGGGATGGAAGGCGAAGTCTGGATAGACAAGCGATACCGGTTACAAAGTTCTCAGGAGTGGGTTGGAGTAAATTGATAGCAGACAGAGAAACTATAGAATAAAGGCCTTGTCCTATATTGGACAAACAACAACAGTGCCTGATTGTGATAAATGATGGTCTTACTCTTCACACCCACACTCAATCCTCTCATATTTCCTGATCACACTTTCAGAAAGAGAGAGAGAGAGAGAGAGACTGTACCTCATTAACCTCAAACAAAAAGCAAAAAAATTAAGGAGCCGGTACATTTTCGATATATTCAATAAATGAAATATACTGTAGGCAAAAACGTGTATTTTACAAAATAGGCCTATACTTTAACAAGAGATAAACATTTTCAGTTAATCTTGAACATGTTCCATTTGTTATCCGGAGTATGTTGAAACTATACTACTCGATTTCACACCATGAGGGAAGGACTTTATGCTCACCATGTATAATATTGTGTGTGGATTGGAGGAATTTAATCATGAATGAAAAAAAAAAAAAAAAAAGAGTGCGTTAGGCCAGAGACGTAAAGTACGCTAAACTACGAAATCTGGAGAGAAGTGACAGTAAGCACGAAGGAAAGTAGGGACAGTTGAAGAGGGAAAGGAATTAGCCGGGGAGTTGTAGACACATGACCAGCTTGCATGAAGGAGACACAACAATATGATTAGCATGATAATTCCTGCCTTGCACAACCACATGACAGACCGTATCAAGACGATGTTCACCACAACGATCTTGGACAATACACACAGCTGACTCAAAAGAAGTTATGCCACGGTTTCAAATGGTTTTGGTTATGGTTTAGTCACTTTAGTGCATGGCAGAAAAGTAGTTAAAATTTAGACTGAATGGTCGAAAAGTTCTGAATACTCTGCCATAACTCTTTGACCTACCTGTAGGACTGTACAACACACCATGTGTTTATAATCTCGTGATTCCATCTTTTAATTGTTGTTATTCATCTCTTTCCCAATGACAGCATCCTCTGTTAACGTTAGAGTATTTAATATTGTCGATTAGGAGTGCTATGCTATTAAATTATCAAACATTGCCAGTAAACAACCTAGTATCTCGTATTGAAAATGGGTATCTATAATTTCGTGTAGTCTGGAGGAATCATCCGTCTTGCCATGGTAGAATAACTAAAGAGACTGTATATTGTTATTCTACCATGAGCCTTAAAGTGCCAAATATACAGTTTTGGAACCTAAGACGAGAACACTTGCTAACCTCCAACTTACAACTACAGGAATAGATGCATTTTTGCCAGGATAAAGGAGTGGAAGGAACAGAGAGAAGAGGTGTACCTGAGTGATGGTGTGTTTGCAAGTGTGAAGTCACGTGAGGTGTTTTGCCTTGGCTGGAGTTCGTGGCCTCGGTGTTAATTACCTCGTGAGTGCCAGCCTTTTCTTTTCAGTTGAATAGAGTTGATTGGAATTAATCATGACGTAGGTTGAAAGGTAATACTGCATAAAAGAGGTAATTGAAATGGCACTCGGCGAGCGCGCCCTCTTTCTAGCTCCGCCTAAACTAACTCTCTCTCTCTCTGTGTGAGTGTGACTTGTTCCTTCCTCTCTTAGTACACACACACACCGCAGACCAGTCCCCCCACCCCCTCTCCTTTAACCTCTATCCTAACGCTACTCTACCTGCCTTGATGCCTTCCATTCGCTGACTCACCTACCCTCCTCACTCTTCCCTGCCTTGTACCGTATTTCATCACCCTGTCAAACCAAGTATACTTTATTGATTATCGACTGTAAAATATTGCTGTGTGTGTGTTGTATTGCTGTATTATATCCGCCTAGGTAGGAGGTTCTTCTTGTGGCCCTGTAGCCTACACACACTCTCTCTCTCAGATAAATCATATTGCACCCTCACGATACCACTGCCTCAGGTATAGATCAATTTATCCATTCGTTCAATCTAGTTTGCAGTATATATTATTTGCGATACGGTTCTATTCTTTCACTGCACACATATTGGCTTAGTTTCATAATTGCTCTTGCTGTAATAAATTGTTAGCATCCCGGACGAGAGTAATATAGCGTAGAATGTTTTATTTGCTTATTTATTTTGTTTGTTTATTGCGAAGTTGCGCCGATTCATTTCGAAGTAATATAGGCATGAATACGACCTAGCTTAGATATCCTACACGTTTGACTTACCTTTCAGTGTTTGCACGTCGCAGATAATTATTTACTTGGGTAAAATTTGGTAATGAGGGACGGATTAAGAGCCGAAAGGGGAACGATAATTATAGTGGTAGGAAATAAAAAATTATATCTAAATATGACGACTAACATAATCTGCTAATGAAATTTTATGTCTCGCTTAAAATATTATGGATACTCGCATTTCCTTTCAACACACACACACACACACACACACACAGTGGGGACTAGAGGCAAATCACGCAGGCCACGTTCACACACTTTCCATAATAACACACACACACACACGATGGTTAAATAGATAAGTAGTTGCAATTTACGTAGCTTACACACACACGTAAAGTTAAATTTTAAGGAGTAACAATATACATATCCTACTCACGACGTCTTACACACACACACACACACACCCACACACACACCAACCACGCACACACAGGCTGCATTCATGACGTAAAGACGGGAAATGTGTCACTCAGACCTTGAGAGCTTTGGTTGTTGTCGGTGGTGGTGTTGAAGTGAGTGCTACAGTGTTGTTTTGTTTGATTGAATCATGTAAGGGGCCGTAAACAAGACCAAGGCCTATTGGTTGTGTGGTGGGTACCGGTACGATATGGCTCTGATGCATCTATGAAGTCATCGTCCCGTGACCACGTCATCGTCGACACCAAGTTCCCTCCACCCATACCATGAATGATCTTACATACGACCCAAGATGTGATAGTGGTGTTGAATGTTTGTTTGTTTTTTATTGACTCTGATGGTATTGTACAGTAGGTGTGGGAGTGGTGTTGGAGTGGTGTTGAATGTTTTCATAGACTGTTTCTGATACTAATGGGGATCTTGTAGCATAATGGTGTTGATAGTTGTTTGTTATACTAATTTTGGTGTGATAGTTATGTTATTTGGTATGATGGACTATGTAATAACGTACTATCATGCGTTTTTTAATCCTGGCGAAAATGCATAGATTCTCTTCCAAACTGTGGCCACAAACAATTTTTCGTGCATTCGAGTATTAATAAGTTGGAGATAAATATCTGTAGTTCTGTAAAATTTTGATGTATTTTTATTTGGACTAGCCTGATGCGTGCAGTCTCATTCCGATTGGTAGCCTACTGTTAAAAATAATAAATAAATGGATACGAAAACTTTTGACTTTGACTGAACCACGCCCAAATGTGCAATCCTCGACATTTCCTAACTACCAATGATATCATACACACCTACTGCTTCTCCCAACGATCATCACAAATACAGAATCTCGGCGAAAAATTTAATAATGGAAATGGCTGAGTTGGTAATCGGAGTGGGAGTGGTGGTAGTGTTATTATAATATAGTTGTGGTACCGTAGTGGTGGTAGTAAAATTGGTAGAGGTATTGTTGGTAGTAGTGATAGTAAAATTAGTAGTGGTAGTAAAATTGGTCGAGGTGGTAGTAGTGGAATTAGTAGTGTTGGTAGAGATAGTGGTGATAGTAAAATGGTAATAGTGGTAGTTTTGTTGGAAAGTATTGTTGGTGGTAGTAGTAGTGGAAGTCAAGGATGATACAATAGACTATAAATATTTTGTGTAGAGTCCTTGGTAGTGGTGGAGGTGAGAGCTCTTTGTTGACAGCTGAAGGTAGTAGTAGGGTGGTGGTGGGGTGTGTGAAAGTTTGTATAGGTAGCGGTTGTGTTGGTAACCATGGTGATGGCAATCATTGACAAGTGGGCTAGTAGAGTACGGTACATGCGGTTTAGAGAGGAAGAGGAGGGGTGGCTAACGGTCCGGTACAAAGGGTTAGGGAGGAAGGGAAGAAGGGGCTGGGGGATAAGGGGAGGGAGGGAGGAAAGGATTATAGAAGAGGGATAAGGAGAGGGAAGGAGGAAAGGGTGAAAGAAGGGAGGGAAGACAGAGAGTGAAGATAGAGTTAAGGAAGGAAGGACGATGGAGGTGGAGTTACATAGAGGAAAAGAAAGAGAATAGGCTAATAACTGGAATGAAAGAAGGGAGTACGAGGAGGGAGAAGGAAAGAGGGGAAGGGTGTGGGGAAAGAGAGAATCAGAGAGTGCTATAAATATAAATTAGGAAGGTGTGAGAACGGAGCATGCAAGTGAAACAGGTGTGTGTGTTTACCACGTAGCCTACCACGTATCCCGTGACGTCACAATAAACAGGTCTCTCTCTCTCTCTCTCTCAGTTCAGTAGAAATGCGATCGATGCGATTTGTAGTATTTAAGAGACTGGGAGTGACGTATGTAGTAAGTTTATTAGCCTGCAAATAAATAATAATAAGGCAACGTTATGGCAGTCTGGTGGTGTTGGGTGCGAGAAATTCGGTCCACATAGGCCTACAGTAGATTGGAAAGATAAACACTAAACTCCAACAGCGAGGTTTATAATAATTACAGTTTCGGTCAAAAGTTTCGTAGTCTGGTAAAATCATCGGCGAGCTTTGAGGATAATGTTGTGGTAGGTGAATGAGGCGTGATTTATTGTTTCTTGTGACAGTGTGTTATTTTCATGGTTTTACAGTCAGACAGAAGAAACAATTGCGTCTGATCCACGTCAGTATTATTTCTCAAAGTTCACCATCCTAACTAGAGAGTCGACCGTAATTTTACCACCTCATTAATTTCGCTGATATAATAATCTTAGTTCCTATGTTGTATCGGTATCTTGTTGCTTATTCACAAACTTGATAAGTATTACATTTAAGTATGACCTTCACTCGTTTCTCGACCCTAATTGAGTTTCAAATAAGGTATGAATTTGTGCGCTAATCCACTTGTTATCATCCCACATCCTGTTTGACTCCTCCCCTCTCTTCCTCTCACTCCAAATCTTCCTTCTTATTGACGTCATAAACTGGTTGAAGGTCATCGCTTGTCTGGTGGCAATACTTACTTGCTTGGTTTTTTTTACTCCTCGGATGAGGTTCACAAGTCTTAGATGTGGCACCTGCGCAGAGCTGTTTGTATGGTGGTAAAGCTTCATTGCAGGGATGTTGTACTGTATGAGACAAAAGACGCTGTGATTGTTATTTGCAAATGTGATCAAATGTGATGTTCTAGTCGTTCTTATTATTATGCTTCTTTGTGGATTGACAGCGAGTTCACAGTGAGCGAAAGCAGTGCTGCACAAGTGCCAGATCTGCGATTTTGGAACCTCGGATAAGAACAAATGTGGGGGAAAATGAGATCAACAGATGTGTAGGTAGTAAGGGAAGATTGATTTTGATCGGAGAGAATTTGAGCTCTAAAGCTAGTGGGAGTTATTGCCTTATTGATTTATTGTTTTCTTGTTCCGGCCGATAAAGTACTGTTCGTACGTGTTTCCTTTCATATGATATCAAACAAATTCAGTACTTGTATTTAGATGTCAGTGTTTATGGATTGTAAATTATTATAGTTGTTCACTACTGTTTGGAGTTAGTTTGTCTTGGTTCTTTGTATAGAAATTGTGTCACTGTCTGACATTGTATGAGTCAGTGAGCATGAGGGCGGGAGGTCGATGTTAGGAAAGAACCTTTTATATCCCCCCCTCTCTCTCTCTCTCTCTCTCTCTCTCTCTCACACACAGTCCACGTGTTCTACAAAAGGGGGTTTGACTCGCTTCCATGGCTCTGTAAATGAGAAGGACCGCAACGTTATCCGAGTATGCTAACCATAAAACTTATTATACCATAATAACTGCAATAAACCACGACGAAAGTGAAGGAACATAATCGCTTTGTGCGTAGATTTTGATGTATAGAACATTAGGACATTAACCTACACCCAATGAAATTGGCTGCTGTTAAAATTACGTTTCCCATTTATTATACTATTTACTGCGATTAATCATCTATAGTACAGATGGAGAGTTAATTAAAAAGTGGTCATAATAGTGTAGGTGGATTTGGATGGCTGATTCCTCCAAAGTATGACACGAATCGGACTTCATGATCATACTGTTTTGTGGCACAGTTTTGAAGGACCGTCACAGGCCACGAACATCGAATTTTGATGCTGACTGTAATTGCCATTGTCTTAAATCCACGTCTCCTCCCTTTCCTAACATCCCCTACCCACCTCTTCCTTCTTCACCTTCCTTTCTCCTAATTTTATCTCCTCAATATTTCCCCGCTCTTCTCCACCTTCCTCCTCCCTCTCTCCTCACACTACCCCAAATCCCCCCCCCCCTCTTCCCCCATGCCACCATACCTTTCTATTTCCACCATCCTCCGTACCCCTTCACCTTCCCCCCTTCACCTTCCCCCCTTCACCTCCACCCCCTACCTCACCTTCCGGCATACCCCTCTACACCATGGAGGTAGAATAGGTGCTCCACACCATCCCCCATTCCAATCCACATCCCCCCACCCACATACCACTCCACCCCCTTCCGCACCTCCACCATAGTGACATCATGATAGTGTTGTTATGGCTGGGCTTGAAGGGATGCGGGCGGTGAATTTAGGGGAAGTTAGAGTAGCTTTAGAAATGTGTCCGAGGCTATGGTTCTTCGCCTTTAGGCCCTAGTTGATTGAGCAAAAGAGGGAGAAGAAATAAATGTGTGGTTCGTTCCTTTTACCACGCCACTTCAGCCGTTCTTGGCAGCTCCTGATTCAGAGTCAGACCCATCCCTTTGAGTATATGCATCTGCCCAGCCTATTTTTAAATTATTCAATGTTTTTGCATTTATTACCTCTCTTATGGAAGCTTGTTTAACTCGTCCACTACTCTATTTCTCAAGTTTGAATCCATTTGAGCTTGTTCTCTCTTAATACCTTGCTTAAGACTCCTAAGTTGAACCCTTTCATCCATTTAAATACTTCAACTATGTCACCTCTCACCCTGCATCTTTCAAGCTAATGCAGGTCCAGCTCTTTAAGTCTATATTCATAGACTATGGGAGATTTTTCAGGTTATAAATAATTTTACTCATCTATCTTTGTATGATCTCTAACTTATTGATATCCATCCGGTAAAATGGACACCATAACTGGACTGCGTAGTCCAAGTGCGGTCAAACTAAAGCCAAGCACAGCTGCAAAATGACTTTGTCGATTAATTAATAACGCTTCGTGATATCAATCCTAATATTCTAATCTATTGGCTTTGTTACGGACATGTATGCATTTTATTGCCTGGCTTTTAAATCCTTACTATAGCTTCATCATAACTCCCAGATCCCATTCACATATCGATTGATCCAATATCCGTGTTATCTACTTTGTTATTACGTTTGCGGAATTTCCTACTCTTACTACCAGGGTCCAGAGAATGTTCTCTCGACTGTGCTTACTACTTTATATTTATCGATGTTAAATTTCATTTGCCATTTTTCTGAGAGAGAGAGAGAGAGAGTGTGTGTGTCCCCGCATGCGATTCAGATGTTATAAGGGTTGTTGTGGAGAGAGAGAGAGAGAGAGAGAGAGAGAGAGAATGAGAATGAGAATATGAATATACTGTATGCTTTTGAGTTTGCGCATTCAACTTAAAAATTTATCAGTCCCTGTGTAATATAGCGAGCGAGTCCTACTCTATAATTGTCTAGTTCCCCGTGACCTGTGACAACTGGGTGAGAGGGTGATAACTAAGATAACGAAGCGGACTCTTGTTAACTTGTTATATATGACCTGATAAGGAATGCTGACTGGCGACTAAATGAGAAATGTGATGTTTGCCGACCATAACTTGCCGGGGAGGGGGGCAAGCATGTGGGTGTGGAGATAGAGGGTCATGTTTGTGAGAGAGAGAGAGGTGGGTGGGAGGGAACAGAACCGTGTGTGGAATAACTGAGTAAGGAAGGGAAGGTGTAGAGTAGGACAAAAGGCATGACTATTTGACTGGCTTGCAACACTTTTCTTACAGTTTTTTAGGAACCAAAATCAATAACTAGCCTAATTGTTAAAAGGAAACTACAGTACCTGGTATTTTAATGCCATCTAAGCGAGGTCATGTTACTTGTTCTTTACTTGCAGGAATGAACTAAACAAAAACTTAAAGGAAGAAGACTGCTCGGCTACAAAGACCTTAATACCACAAAATAGGAGGGAGAGAAGACAAGAAATATAATGAGGGAGCCAGTACATTTTTGTTGGGTAGAAAGAAAAAGGGGGGGGGGTATTGTCCTATTATGGCCATGGTTTATAATTATATCTAAGTATCCATAAGAGGGTTGAGCAGCAAGTAAACATGAAAATCAGGGCATGGGTTTTTAACATAAAAGTCAAACATTTATGTCTAATGTTCATGTTCAATTCCAGCGGGCAACTGTGATTTCCCATTGAGGACTAAAGCTGTGTAATATTTTTGTTGCAGTTGTGAATCAGCAGCCATGTCTGCTCCCGCTACAGTGGTGGTGCATCAAGAGACCCTCTCCCCAGGCGCATGTACCGTCTGCAGGGTGGGTGATCTCCTTTCTCTTTAATTTTTCTGACATTTTCCCAGTAATAGGAGTGTGTGTGTGTGTATGTTTGTGTTTACAGTATGTAAAAGTGATGTAAAATATTGACTCTAACCCCACACTTTGGCTCATACAGAAAGGCAAGATGAAGAACAGTGCCTCGTGCTGTACCTGGATTACCTGCTGTCTCCTCCTGCCACTTGGAATTCTGCCCGGGATCATTGCCTTCTGCTGCTGCTGCCGTGAGCCCAAGTGCACCAACTGTGGCTACACTCCCTAACCTGCTTCACCAAGTCACCTGCTGGGATGAGGGCCCATATTCTTAGTTATTGGGGCTAGGTTCTTACACACCCAATGTAGTACAATACAGTAATGCAATAATACCAGGCCACTTAAGGCATTTCATCCTTAGACACCCAAAACACACTATTGGGTGTGGTACCTGGGATTGGGTTTGTGATGTTTATACTGTTGTATTTTCAAACATCATCTTCAGATTTAAGGAGACACTCATGTGGTCAAATTGGGGAGCTAATATTTATCCTCCAAACTATGCCAGGAAACATGCTTCGTCAGTACTGCATAAGAGTTGTTGGAGGATAGGTTTCTATAGCATAGTTTGGAGGAAGCTCCAGCCCTCCAATTAAAACACAAAAGAGTGTCCCCTTGACAGAAAAGAGTGAACACCTATTAGGATTTTAATTTATATTGGTTTTGTGTAAGTTTTCCAGCTCTTGACTAGGGATATGGCTCTAGGTGCCAGCAACACCCTTGAGACTGACTACTACTGGACCTCTTCTTTTCCACTATAAGAGTTTGGGTACCCTTTCGGACCCGAGCCAATCCCTTTCCTCTCTTCCACTGTCTTACCTTTCTGTCTTGTGCTTTGTGGCAACAAAACTTAAATCACTAACTAAAATGTTGTCAGTGTATGTTAGGGCAGTCAGTGTTGCCTTAGAGCCCAGTAGAAGTCTTACTCAAAGTTTTAGGTGGTCAGATTAGTACTTGTCATATGTGGATTATATTATTTTTACACTACACTTTGGACTCCGTTTTTTATTGTCCTGGTCAATGACTGGTTGAAAATAGTAAGATGATATTGGCAAATTGGAGACTATTTACTTCTTTAATCAATGCCACAAAGCAGATCCTCTTACCTGAGGTTGTGGGTACTGTATAGATGGTATCGTTTATGAAAGTTTGGACAAACCTGTAATCTCCAGTTTGCTAATCTCCTGCCACCCAGTTTTTGGAAGCATGCATGTTAGTCAATATCTGAATCCTGTGCACTTCTGTTAAATATATAGCTTAGACCCAGAACAATAAAATGTGCTGCTTTTTTATATTATTTCAACTTTTACATTCTATTTTTGTACAGTACATGAGTTAGTTAGCAGTAAGTGAGCCATGTGTATCTGTGGTGCTGATTACTACTACTATATAACCCCTTGGCTACCAGTGGCTTCTCTTTGGGTTAAATAAATTCCTATGCAACTTGGCATGCTGCAGATTCAAAGTGTTTACCCCAGTGTTAAATTCATTCTTCTGCAACTTGGTGAAGAAAATAATCAAAATATTATTGTACCAGTTCTTACTTACTGATTTCCTTCTAGCTTATTGAAATCCTAACAGTACAGCAATGAGCATGTTTTCTCACCCGGAAATTGAACCCTAGACCAGCGATTGTGAGACAACGGTTTGATTTCTGGTAGTGTGTGATTACTGTATTGAGGTTTTCATGAGTGAGGAAGAATACAATCTATTTCGGTACCAGCAGTCAGGATTTATGGGGGGGATTCTGTCTTGGTGATAAATCAGATGATTATGCATTCCTCCAAGCTATGCCAAGAAACGGATCCCCTGTCTGTATCATCGATTTCTATTTTCTGGCATAATTTGGAGGTAACAACATTCCAATTCACCTACAAAAGAATCTCCTCTTAAATGTCTACTTAGGGGTCATCTCTGACTAAAGCACACATTTCCCTCATACTCCGTCATTCTTCTTACTGTACGTTCTATGGCTTAACTTGCCACGCATACTCGGAATCATGAATGTTCTCTAACTACCTTGAAGTAGGCTGGAGGACAGAGGAAGCTATAGTTTGACCAGGGATCGGAGGAAATTGTGCTAGTTTGTATGATAATCGCTTTAGCTGTGGTTGTGCTGTGTGAAAGGTTTGGTAGTCAAGAGTGTAAAATTTTTATGTGTAGAGATCCTTGCATCTAGCCATCCACCTTACTGCCTTAAGAGTTTCTTAAATGTTATTTAAAAAAATTCAGTGTTATTCTGTCTTAAAAGAGAGCAGGAAAAAGCATTTATTAACTTCAATTCTGTATTGAATATTGTGACTTCACTGTACGAACTTAACATGTCTGTAGTTCAGCTGATGCTAAATAGCCACACCCAGCATCACCAGTGTGTATATTGCTATTGAATCCTTTGATGATGAGCTTCAGGAAGTATGCATGTGTTTATAAGACATTGGTTGTGGATATTTGCAGTTGGATAGGGAAAATAACCAATCAAAACTCAAATACCTAATAGGGATTTGAGAGTTATATGTTAGAAGGTTGTGTACAGTAGTTTTGATTGAATTTTTTACAGTAATTCCAGTTACTTGTCTGTATAATACAATACAGTAGTTTATCATAGAAAATTAAGTTTTAATATTATTTTTCTCTTTTTTTTTTTTTTCAATGCTGTCCTGTTCATCATATAAACCATTTGCCTATACAAGACTTAAGATTTCCAAGGATATTGGGGATTACTGATTCTACTTACTTTCCCTTGAAACAAACTCCCTCGGTGAGTTGCTTTTTTTTCCCACAATTTAGAGGAATCCAAAAAAACACTCTCCCAATTGAAAAGTCCATTAGTTCTTAATGAATAGCAGTACCATTCACCTCACTAACACAGTTTAAAATAGTGATCCTTGCAAATATTGTAAAGGTCACTTCAGTTTTTCATCACACATGTTAGATTTATTCTACTAGTACTGTATATATTTGATACTAATTTAAGGGGGATAAGAAGTTGCTGGTGAACTGGAACCTACCAAATTCCTACATACTGTGCCAAGATACGCAGTTTAAGTTTTTTCCCCTGTACTGTATTGAGGAAGGCAAGGACTAAAAGGCAAGGATTTCACTTAATGTTCTCACTTGGGAAATGGAAAATGAATGACACATGGCCTGTTATTTAATTGGACAGTGTTAATTCCATATACTGTATGTTAATACAAACATTTGTGAATGTTTTTAATTAATAACAGTTTCCAGAAGTTGAATTTATTGGGCTTATTTACCTCTACAAGGGTGTGATCACCCCCATTATACAGTAATCTGTTTCTTGGCACAGCCGGGAGGTATTTATAGTATTCAGCTCACCAATATCTTACTTCACTTCATAAACCAAGCAAGCCTTCATTCTCATGTCCAGGGAATCTTTCTCAGTCTCAGATATTCTGAACTAAGATGAAATTGTATTTCCTGCCAAGTTTTTATACAATGTTTATAAAATGGTGCTGTACTGTACTTGTATGCTAAGGTTTTCATTTTAATTACTGAGAACCAACCATGGCATTAGCTGCTTTGTGTTTATGTTGCTGATGGTTAGTGTACATAGCTGATATCATGACCATACATATATTTGGCTGAAGTCAGACAGCAAACAAACCATGTTGGCGATACTTAAGATTTTGGTGCTCTTCAGCTGTCCCTCCTTTCCTGTGTCGTTCATTTGTGTTTGCAGTCCCTCTTGTCTATGTTCATTCATTTGCAGCAGTGTCATTATCCAACCTACAGTCTTACTGAGGCTTGGACCCAGCAGTATGTAGCCAGAGCATTCTGTTCATTTATACAAACCAACCCCTGGATAACGAGCTTTAGATGGTTGCATTTACCCTTCATGACATCAGCCACAGACTTTAACCATCAGCAGAAGAAAACCTGACAATAGTAATACCGTATGGTGTATGAAGGAAATAATTAGCCTTTGTGATTGGGTTGTCTGAAAGTGTTAAAGGGGTAATACACTTTTGGTACATTAAGAGTGCCTTGATTCCTCCAAAATATGCCAAGAAACAGGACCTGGTTAACAAAATTAATGGTGGCCTGTTCCTTCGAATAGTTTGGAGGAATCAGTTGGTCCAGATTTACCATCACTGTATTTCCCCCTTAACTTGCTGTCACTTGAGAATGTTTGTAATGCACTTACAATATAAAGTGTTTCCAGTGTGATTAGTATTTCTTTTCTACCAGGTCACAGTTGTATGCCGTATTACCTACACGAATCACATCCAAAAATAAATATCTGAAAATAACGCCTGTATTTTCATTATTCGGGATAGCACTTACTCACATTTAACACAGCTACTAATTATCCTTAAGTAATAACGGTGTAGACATAACTAAAACTGTAATGATTTAGTGATGACTTTAACCGACACCAGACTTATATAGTCAAACTCGCATAAATATACGGCTGTGGTGTGGCTTTCACCTCTTTACAGTGTTGCCGCCAAATTTTCAATACCGTTCTCTCTCTCTCTCTCTCGTTTCTTTTATTTATAACTGCTTTCATTTGTTAATTTGAAGACAATTTCTTTAGCCTGGCTGTGTAGATGTGAGGAATGGGCTGAACTATTTGCCATGCTGTCTGTGCAAAGGGCATAAAGAAAGTGAAAACTGAAAAGAGGTCACCGCCAGGAAGCTATCCTGTGTCAAAACCACCAACTGGGTGTGGAAGTGTTGCCGCTCACGAGTGATTTTTTTTTCTTTTACTTTGGTATTGGCAAATGACTATTACTGTATATTGTTCTACATAATAGCTTAGAGATTATGAATGTGATTATTCCTTACCCTTGAAATTACGGTAAAAGCCAGTAAATGTGATCATTTTATTCTACAATTATAGCAACACCTGGGGGGTCTGGGTCTAGGTGTGGGTCTGGGTATGTCAGTATTGCCGACACTCAAAAAAATTATATTGATTATTTCTTTTACTTTGGATAATGGCATATTTCTTCTTTTTCAAGTTTATTATGTTATATCTATAACTGTGATATTATTACCCACCCGAAAACTATTCTAAATACCATTAAAAGTTACTACAATTTCTTTTAGCAACATGTCATGCCATGTTTCTGTGAAACTGTATAAATGTTTTATGCATAATAAGATTACTGTTGATTAATCCATCAAAATGCACAAGTGGATGTTGTATATATCTGAATTTATTGTAGTTGTGATGCCTTGTACATGAATAGCTTCCGTTTCACATCGCAAATTGGGGAAACGTGGTGGCATTGTACAAAATAGCGGGACACACCACAGCCGTAAATTTAAGCGAGCAAGACTATAGTTTTTGAGTTCCCGCAGTTAAGTTAGATGATGTCTAGCATTCATGTGCCTTTGTCCTTAAGTTCTCACCTTAAGCTTTGGGTTGGGGAATAACTATGAGCATCTCTTGTCACCTACACCAACTTGAGACAAGACAAATTCTGCCCCACCTTGAAGTAGAGCAAAGTTGTTACCTTCAACAATAAATATGGTGGAATTCAAGAGGGTAGTAATCATTTTTTTAAATTTTTTTTATTGTGTTTATAATTTTTGGGACATCACTGCGGTTATTACCTTCAACAATAAATATAGTGGAATTCAAGAGGGTAGTAATAATTTTTTTTTTTTTTTTTTTTTTTTCTGTTTATAATTTTAGGGACATCACTGCAGTACAATATTCATTAGCACAGTAAAACACATATCTTAAAAGAAGTGTGCTCTTTCAGTAAATATGGTGCTGACTTCAGCTTTTTGGAAGAATACTTTGGGACCACCCTGGAATACACTTTGCAATAATCTAACTGAATGGGAGCCGGCTCAGGGTTTTGAATAATTGTGGGGGAAATTGTACAGATACTCAAACAATATACTTTTGCTAACCTATTCTTGTGAATCCTTCTTTCTCTTCTTCCTTGGTGTGGTTGTAGTTTCTGCTGCTCCAATGGGAGTTTTCTCAGTTTCTGGCATCCTCTTCTTCCCTTTATTCCTCCTAGCCTTCATCTGTCTGGTGAAGCACAAGAGAAATATATGTACAGTTAAATAATGTTCAATCACTTCCTTCAATGCCCAACTGTAATGCTGCCATTTCTACTGTAAATCCCACGGTTATGACACCAGTGTAAGGTCGGTGTCATGCCCTGATTTTCATCTCACATGAAAAACCTCCCATTTAGATGAGAATTTGGTAGCGTAAGGGGGTTTGGGGCCGAGACTTTTAGGTTATCGGAGACTCAGGGGGGCTCACTTGCTTATTCATCTCCTTGTGGGTTACCTTGTCTGGTTATATCACGATGTAAACACACTACCCCGGGAGAAAATAAACCACTACAACTGGTTACACAACCACTGATTTTAATTTACTGGCCTCAAAGCAGGTTCAATGTTGTTCTGATGATACAATATACATGGAGGAGCTACCTTGCTCACTCTACCTAACTATACAGCACTGCAGTTGTTAATATTCCTGCACCTGGTTGGACACATAGTTAAATGCTTCAAACCTAACAAAATACGGCACAGGGCAGTTACAAGAGGACAAGCCACCTCAATACAAGCAAGCAACATTCACAGTTGGACACGTCGTATTAACAATCTACCACCTTAACCAGCTAACTATTATAGTGAAATAAGGGGGATATCTGTATAGGGAGTGATTGTGTGTGTGTGTGGGTCACATGGCTGGTTTGACTTGCTCAGATTCTCAGACCAACCTGTCGAGATGGAGTGAAGGGCACGAATGAGAAAACTAATATTACTAACATAATGATATTTCCAGGGACACTTAAGGACTGCATCTCCAAAAATGTATCGGTGATTCGAAGGATTTTGAATTCTTTTGCTTAATTTTCGATATCCAATTGCATACCGTAATTAGTTACCGACCCTCAATCAAGAGATGACAATGATTAAAATTACATCATCATTTTACAGGGATATCCACATACAGGGAAGGAATTATTACATTATATATATCACCTATCTACAAAAGGGAAAGAATTCAGAGATGTCCCTGAGCATGCGCAAAGCCTTGGGATTTCACACTCACACAGGGAACTTAAGTATAATCTATAATTTTACCTTACCCTTACAATATACATATATCATCTTAACCTACTTAACCCTAAAGATACAAAACCCTACATATACATATAATATCATAATCTACTTAAACTTAAAGAAACAAGAACACATGGGTACATTTTAGTGGTGTTAAACAACTAAATTATTTTTCTGGCAAGTGTTATTGTATTTAGTTTGAATCAACTCTGGCGGAGCATGACACGAGTATTATTATTGTCATCACTAAATTCTTGCTGCATTAGAAAGAAATTTATCTCCATGCAATTATGAGAAAACAAGAAGAAATAAAGTTGGACAGTATAACTTAACTATGGAGGACAACTAGAAAGAAAATGTGAAATTAGTTTAACATAAATACAAAACTATAGAAACAAAAATGTACAACTAAAAAACAAAATTCATAAATAAATGCTAAGACTAGCACAATACTAGACCATTTGGAAAACAATAATGTCTCACCTTTTCTTCTTCTTTTCGAGCTGTTCATGGAGAACAGCCTGTGAGAGGTGACCGCGATCAGGCTGTTGGGTGGCCAGTATTTTCTTTTCACTTTTATTGGGCTTCTTCAGGTCCAACATCCACTGAGGCACTTCCTGGCCTGACATTTGGATCACCTGAGCGATGCTGTGGGTGGTGGTAAAGAGATGATAGTGAGGCAGTGTTGGGTATTTACTTTCACTACCTGTACAGTATAGTCATGGTACCCCTTTGGAGCCGAGCCAATCCCTAATCTGTCTTCAGCTGTTCCTTCTTTCATTCTCTTTCCTTTGTGCTTACAGTTCCTTCTCTCTGTTTCCTTCTCTTTTATGTTATATGGTCTCTCTAGCACCTATTCAGTACGACCAGTATATCCTACTCTATGGGGAGAAATTTTAAAGGAGATGAATATATATGTTTAGTACAGAATAATGAAACAGTATTGGTTAGCACAGTAGGATGGATGCAAAACTGTAGGACTGGGTAGAGCATGGAAGACAGAAGATACAATAAAAAAATAACCGATTACTTTATGGTACTGTAATCAAGTGAACAAGGTGGAAAATAAAGTAAACAAAGTAAAAATCAAACAGAACAAAATAGTAAATAGCAAATGCCACACAACAATTGTTGTGCCTGACCTCCTGAGATAGGGTTTGTCCAGCATGGTCCAGAAAGTGATGGCTCGCCCTTGCCTGCCAGCGCGTCCTGTCCTGCCAACCCGGTGGATGTAGCTCACTGTGGACGGAGGGAAGTCGTAGTTAATCACCAGGTTGACTCCCTTGAAGTCTATCCCTCGGCTCATCAGCTCTGTACACACCAACACCCAGATCTTGCGCTCCCGGAATGCTCTTACCACGTTGTCTCTCTGGCAGGGGAAAAATTGTAGTAGTGGCCATTCCAATCCATCTCAGGAAAAAAAAAAAAAAAAACTTGTACTCAGGCTATTATTTCCATATTATTAAAGTATTACACTACAATAGCCAGTCCATCTGGAACTTTTTCTATGAAAATGACTATCAATAGAAAATGAATCAAGGTTAAACAGGACAAGAAAAAGGTGGAGACAGAAAGAAATACAACCAGCACACACTAAATATGATGAACATTCCATTTTCCTTGTACTGCCTCATGAGCATCCTGCCTGGACTAACCTGTGTCTGGGTGCGGTCAGCATGGATAGCGTCCACCATGAGGTTATCAAACACCAGCTCTCGAAACAGGTGTTTGGCTCGTTCCTTCGTCTGCACAAACACCAGCACTGGAGGCTCATAACCCTGTGGAAGTAATGTGTAGATGGTCAGAAACTTAGCACACACCTAACCTTTTACTTTTAAGCAATGTCTGATGACCTGTGCATATATTTTAATTAGCACTGTATGATTTGTTGTCCAAAGACTTAAAACTAATTCAATTAATCCTCTGATAAATCAACAACAGTAATTTCATATCAAGTGGTTAAGGGAATCATTCTGTAAATGGTCCAGTTAAAAACAAGGACATCAATCCTAACCCCAATTATGATTGTTTTATTATTAAGATATAATAAAGACAAGATACATTTCAAGATAAAATAAAGGAATGCTGATAAGGACAGGACATTATAAAATATTGGTAAACCAAAATAGTACCTTCCTGAAGATATCCCTGAGAGAGATTAGTTTGCCCTCCTCGTCCCCACAGAAGGTGAGCGTCTGATGTACATCCTTGCACGCCGTGTTTCTTTATTGGTGGACAGATCTTTTAGTGGTGTTGCTTATGTTGGCTTTCAGATAGCTTATTCTATTCTATATTGAGGGAATTGAGGACTAAAGGCAAGAAGCAAACTTAATGTATTCACCTGAGAAATAATAATGAGTGAGAGGTGTCTGAAGTGTTGTCCAATTTTCTTTGAGATGCCTGGACACACTGTGGTTCAAGAAGCATAAGTCGTAATAATGGATGAAGATAGAGTGTTCTTCACTATACATTACAATATTCTAGAATTTCTTGCAGTATGGACTTTTTTCACAGTTTAATAGTAAGTATAGTGAAAATATCACTAAAATATGTATACAGTAGTGCCTTGACTAGTGATGCTATAAAATTGCTCCACTGAGATTATGGCTCGCATGCAAGAACATCCGTGGTGTTGATGATGGCATAGTACCGGGAAAACGACTCTATAGACAAACAACATACGGTATGCATATGGCCCAATAGCACAATCCAGTACATGTTATTTCTGATTGATGCATTATGATAAAAAATTAAACCTGTTTCCCAAACTTCTCCCAAATCCAAACAGTACTCTGGCCAAATCATTTAAGATCTGGGAGATTCAATTGTATTTTGTATATTTTACTTTTTCCTTCTGTTCTTGAATTCTTCTTTTTAGAAATCTTATATTTTTGTTTGTGTCAATTCATTCCTACAAAACAACTAGTGCTTTAAACCAAGACACTGACCACCACCACCACCACCACAACATACCTGACACCGACATTAATCATGGCTGGGTTGTTGAGGTTTGTGGCACACCACTGTTGGACCTGGTGTGAGTGAGTGGCTGAGAAGAAGGCCCTTATCACAGCTGGGTGGGTACAAGCCCGGTATATCTCTGCCAGCTGGTCCCGGAACCCACCGCCCTTACCTCCGCCCTCCTCAAACAAACGGTCACTCTCATCTACTACTAACATTTCCACACTGGGGATTGGAGAGAAGATTGTAAGGAATTGAGAATTTCATATTTTCAAACTGAATTTCAGCCTCTAGTGGGGTCTAGAGCTTTCTCTTATGCATGCCCTTACTTGCACACACACACACACTGAACACAGTGGTAAAGTGATAAAGCAATGTACATAACAGTCCTCTTCATATGTTTGTTAATTATGTACTCCTTGAAGCATTTCACAGACTTCAAGGAAGAGTATAGTAGTAAAGCTCTCAGGTGACATACTTGTCGAGTGAGAGGGGTGGGCCGTCATCACTCTCCCGCAGCAGGTACACCAGGCGGTTGGGGGTCGTCACCAAGACATCTGTAAGTGGTGCATTTGTCAGTCGTGGATTTAGCTCTTTATGAGACAGCAACAGTTCCTTAACCTTTCAATTCCAGTAAATATACTAAACTGAGCTAATCTGGCTGTCACCCCATTTTATATTATTGCAGTATTTTTGTTTTCAGTACAACACTAGCACTTTAACTTACCAATCTTTTTTGCTGACTGTGGACCATACTTCGCCCTGGCTTTGTTGACGTTTGTGATGACTGTCGCCCTGATGCCCAGACCCTCAGCCAATCTCCCACACTCCCTGTAAATAGTAACATAACGACAATAATAAATGCAGTAGTACCTCAAATTAAAACTTCTCATTAAAAAAGACTCAGAAGGTTACTTAGTCTGTAAAATAATGAATAAAAGAAGCTTAGGAAAACATTTGGTGGATTTGAATGAGGAACCGAGTGTACTGTAAAATAAAGGAAGATGTAGATGCAAATATATATTAATTTTGTATCAATGGTCTACTGTATATCGAAGTCCTCTATTGAATACAGCCACCAAAATAACAGAAGTAACTGGGTCTCCCCTTGCTTCACTGTTTCTTGGCTATAGCAGTACCCCTTCCACCACAGGCGACCCACCTGTGTATCTGTCGTGCCAGCTCCCGTGTGGGTGTGAGGATAAGGGCTCGGAAGCCTCGGCGTTGTGGCCCTCCCAGTTGGTGTAACATTGGCACAACAAATCCGGCCGTTTTGCCTATATGTACACAGAACCTTCAGTGAATATGGTTTTCTTAAATACATATACTGTCAGGCTTTATTTATACATACTCTCCTATAATAGTAATGGGTACTGTAACAAAAATTATAATAATAATAATATTAACAATAATAATATGAGTGTGACTAACCTGAACCAGTGGGTGCAGCAGCAAGCAGGTCCCGTCCCTGCAGCAGTAGTGGCCAAGCCTGGGCCTGCACCGGGGTGGGCTCCTGGTACCCTTGGTTTCGCAAGTTGTTCACCATCACGAGGCTCACTCCACATTCCACCACCTGCACACAGATATGAAGAGCAACATTAATATTCACTCCACACTCCATTATTTTCACACCAACATGAAGGGTAACATTAATATTCACTCCATACTCCAATGTATTACAACATATATCACTACCATCTCACCATACCCTGTCCCTCACTTCACCATGCCACACCCTGCCCTTCACTTCACCATATAATTATCCTTTCCCTCACTTCACTAAACCAATGTTGCCCCTCACTAGTACTGACCTTGTCAAAATTGTCAACAGGTGGAGGTATATCGCTACCCCACACGGAAATGCCCAGTTTATTCCTCATGTGGTTGACCTGTATAGAGAGAGACAGTGGAAAGACTAGTATTAAAAAATGTTTAATGCTTCATTCACTGTTTTATAAAAAAAAAAAAAACAGTGAATGAAGGAGAATGAATGAATAAAAAAGGGAAAAAAGAAGACTGTGCTTGGCCAGAGAGACTATACCACAAAAAAGGAGATGTAGAGGAGGGACAGCAAGCACAATCAGGGTGTGTGTGTGTAGCTGCATTTGACTTTGGAATATCTGATCATTATAAGAATTACACAAGGTTAAAATGTAGATTACATTCAATATTCTAATACCATACTGAAAAGCTGCTAAACCACTCTTTCTACTTTCATGCACAGTGGTATGCTAGGGTTTATGTATTATCTACAGTATTGTATCTTGATATGCAGTATTGCTGTCAACACACTATCAGTCAGAAAACAATACTGTACTGTACAATACTAATATCAGATTCTAGCAATGGCACATGTTCTGACTGCCTAATTTACTAACCTGCTCCTGTTGTTGTTCTAGTTGGAGCTGTTGACTGTCTTTCTTACTCTTCTTTTTCTTCTTTCTCCCGTCCGCGGCTCCACCACTGAGTTCCACACCAGCCAGCACCGTTACCCCACCACCATCACCATCCTCCTTTTCTGCTCATACAGAGAGAAGGTGCTTGGTCAGTAAGCCTCACCTCAGGACAAATATGACTCATAACCCATCCCTTCTAGCTAGAATTAGGACTACTGTAGTAGGTTATCATGTTCATATACGTATTATTACTCTTTGTTCATTCATATTTATGGTATTATTACATATACAAGTATTGCATCATGCTGTGTGACTAGGCCTACGAAATTTTGAAAGCAGTCATGGGTGAATGTACAGCAAGGAGAACAGTAGTTCAAATTTGCCACCTATAAGCTTCAATAAGAAAAAAATATATTCAACATACAATAATATATCCTACTTAATATAACTACTGACTCAATAAAAATGCATGGTGTTCCAGGAAAAAGCAGGCATTTAAGACTAAATTCTTTGATATACAGGCAGGCTTCAAACTTACAAGCTAATTGGGACATACAAAGCTCCTCATTAAATGAGTTCTCAATTAACGAAGTCAAGAACGTACGGGAAAAATTGGATCAATGGCTAGGCCTCTGAACTACCTCCCCCAAACATCCAATATTGATATCCTACTCATTTTAAGTTGAGATATGGGGATAATATATGAGATGATATTACTCTTTATTACACTTAAAACTGCCAAAACTGACATCCTATTAAAAATATGTCAAGTTGGAATATGAGGAAAGTACAAGACGGAATTACAACTTCCTTTTCTGGCCTCACCTGTCTTGATGGAAGGAGGTGCTTCCTGTGTTGCAGTGCTATCCTGGATGGTAGTATTGGGTCCAGGAGTGTGGTTGGTCTCACTCTTGGGTTTATCATCATTCTTATGGCCTCCCTGCAAACACAAATAATGTATCATCATAGTTTTATAGTCATGCAACATAATCACATTTTATAAAAGCTAGATTGTAGTAAACTTGCTTGCTCCATTTTAATATAATCTATCAAAATGTACTTAAATAATGCAATCACAAACAAAAAAACTAATTGGAATTAATAATGAAGTAAGCCATTAAATTAGGAATATCATACTTTGTGAATGAAATGCTATTGAAATATAATTTTGGCTAATATTGCGATTATCTGCGCCGGTGAACTACTGGCTAGGTTAGGTTGGGTTAGGTAAGGTTCGGTTACCTTTATCAATACTCAGTGGAATTATCGTGTGGAAATGTATTCGTTGTTCGATATTTCTATTTTAAGATGCAACATTTCTGTAACGGAGGGACAAACTAAGGTCGGGCAGACAGTGTTACTAAATCCCCTTGGCAAAAGTACAAAAGGTCCAGCAGGCAGTTGTGTACAATATGCCTGACCCACCCAATCATGATACTTTTAGCTACTATCCACAGGATCTATTTTATTTTTAAAGGTCCCAAAGGACACTAGGTTAGGTCCCAAAGGACATTAAGTTAGGTCCCGAAGGTAGCAACAGTCTAGGTTAGGTTATTTCGTCTGGTGATCAAAAAATTATTTATCCCAATTTAAAATTATTGAATTTTCCGCTCAACTGGGTTACTTATTGAACACTTGGTATTAGTCAAGCGTTTGTCCATAATCACTCCCATCAATTTTTTTTCTGTCAAATATACTTCTTAATACATGTACGTCATTTCCTTATTGGGTATTTCCGTCGCAAATGCATTAACATGAACCGTCAGTGTTCAAGTATAATAATATCAATTCAAGATGGCCACCAAATGTTTATATCCTGGCCCCGTATTTTGCTAAGGTTAGGTCTCGGTAGTTTGCCGCGGTCCTGATTAGGTTAGGTTAGGTGAGGTGAGGTCTACCTAATTCTATTTAATGCGTTGTAGTGTTTTTCAGACGAATCTAGTTCAAATATGGCGAAAATGAGGTGTTTTTGGAGATTGAGTTGGGGGAGGCAGGGGGGGAGTGATATCTCCCAAAACACTAATTTGCGACAGTTGTGAACAATAAATTCGTTCAAAACACACTATAAAACATTGCACTCTGAAAACCTCGAGTCGAAAGCAGATTATGGACAAACGCTTGACTATTACCGAACATTCTTCATACGATTTCCTAAGTGTGGATAAAATTTACAAAAAACATGGAAGTCTTAGTATTCCTGTATCTGGCTACTCTGCACGCAGAGGCGGGAAGTCGGGAACCGCTAGGAAAGCTGCGCTCCCATTTCAAAGTAAATACATACAAAGGTACCGGTAAATACATACAAATGTTATTCATGTTTTTACATATTCCCACATAATATAAGTCTCCAAAATATAATGGGAAAAGAAACGGGCGATTTTGGTTGACAGAAGTGTGAAAATCGAGGACGCAGATAATCGCAATATTTACCGCAATATCATTTAATTGTAAAAGCTCGGATAATTGCAACACTTTAAATCTTGGTATTGTACTTACCCCAGACTTGGTAAAATCATTTTTGAATTTTTTGTGGTTAAACTTGATACCTCTAGTTAAGTTTTTGAATATATCATAAGTGTTCATTGTTTAGTTCAACATAAGGTAGCTCTCCAGTTGTATATAAAGGCTTCTTCAAATTCCTTCTCACGTGTCGTAAAGTGGAGGCGAGGGGCTGCTCACTCGACTTATTTGTGTCCTCTCCAAACAAAACTGCTGTATGTGAAACTATAATACTTGTCTTGATTCGTTTTTTGTGGGGGGTTTACTACACTGTGGTGTTGTTAGAACCTGCTCTGTTAACACATTTAAGCGATTACAATGGAAATCTCCCAAACTGTACTAGACACAAACCAAACACATGTAACACGTTGTTGTGTTTACAATACGACGTGCCTAATAAATATTAAATAAAAAATACTTAATGTATTATAATTTGCAGTACTCACCTGGTTGGCTATCCCAATGTGCTGAAGCTAGGCATTTTTGAGGATTCGCAGTAGGCATATAGGGATAGCATCAATCTGCAGGTACGCCAGTCTTTAATTCTCTTTATAGGTCTGTATTGTCTATAGGTATAGATATCTTGTATGAAAAAGACTGAAGTTTGTGTACCCTAATAAGCAGAATGTAGTTACATCAGGATATATCAACGGTTAGTTTTGAGTAAAAGCAATGGTTGAGAAAGGCATGTGTGTGTGTGAGTGGGGTGAAGGGGACTTAAAGCTTATTAGTCCTCATTGACTCCTCAAACTTGTAGAGTAGGCTATAGGACCTAGGAATGAGTGAGGGGCTGATTTATTTATAAATAGATTAATGGAAATGAGGGCAACCACCTCATCAGACAAAGAGTTCCACAAACTAACAAATGTTACTGTGAAAAATCTTCTCCTATAGCTTCCAAGCTGCTTTGGGAGTGGAAGATCTTAAATCTGTGCCCCCTTAATTGTACCTGAAGGAGGTGCCAAGATGAAGATATCACCAGGAGATAAGCTACATTCATTATGGAAAATTTTCCAGAACTTTATGAGATCAGCTCGGATTAATCGACCCTGTACAGAATATATAGGCTATATATAAGTCTAATGCTCTGAGTCTCTCGTCATACGGATAATGAGTAAGTCCATCTATATGTGTCTCGTCCAACAAGTTCGTTGTGTTGATTCCAGTAGTCTGAGATGATCCCAGGTAAACCCAATGTTCCCCATACAGCTGCTGGGATCGAAGCATATTCCAAAATTGGACTAATGTGGGTTTTGTACAGGGTGAGCATGAACTTATATAGGGGATCTGCAGAGGGTACACCTTAAGAAGTTTGCAGACATTCCTGAGGCCTTATTAACAATGGATCTAATATGAAGGTGGAATCTAAGAGTAGGCTAATATACCCACTGGCCTTCTATATAGTACTTTGTTGTGTTCCTTTACAAGTTTACAACAATAATTAAACTTTACAATGTTCTACTGATATTCAAGGTTGTCATTTGGTATTTTCATTACCAAATCAGGCCCAATTTGGTAATTAACTAAAAATCCCTCCCCCACCCCCACCCCGTCCTCTTGTGGTCCTCTCTCTAGCCTGACATAACATTTTCCTGGGTTCGTATGGGAATCTGCACCATTTTCCTAGCTTTATATCAACCCACTAAGGGAGTCTTGAATAATATATAATTTGTCTTTCCTGCTTTAATAATTTGGTAATGAAAAGTTAATGAGGCCGATTTCAAATGTGACAACCCTGCTGCTATTGCGGCCATTGTAGTTGCGTCACAATTTCTCATCTTTCATACGTATCAGTAACTCGTACACGTCAGAGAATCCGTGTGAACAAAGCGATGATGCATTAATCATATCAAATAGGATATCATATAATAGCAATATTATTCTATTGAAATAAATATACAAAAGCTACAAAAATCACGGACAAAAGATTGTAAGGAGCATTGGACAGTAGGAACACTATATAGTCCCTCTACCGTCAAAGGGTTTTCTTTGGTTAAACGATACTCGATTACCGAAGGGTACTTTAGGTACAAGCCATAGATATATGTGCGAATTATATTTATATATTCTAAAGTACTTATGGGGTCGTGATGATGCAACAAGCCCTTATATATTACCAGAGGATGTCTGTTGTTCATGGTGTGTATTATGTGCAAAACGTTTTAAGTTAATTTTAACCCTCAGCCGGATAGATACGCACAGTGGGAAATTTGTACGGGACCTAGCTGGCAGCAAGTATACTACAAGTTGAGAATTATGAGATAAATCATGAAAGATAACATAGAATAACAAGCCAACAAACAAGAAAAACAAACACCAGCAGCAGCAGAAAGACGAAGAAGAGACACCGTTGATAAGACATGATAGTTACCAATCGCACACCAAACATAAAAACAAAAGAAAAGCCACATCCCATCAGCAGTTATTTTGTTGACCCTAAATCTATCCAGTGCCAGTCATTGATAAGTGTGATGTTGGTGGTGTGTGAGGGTTGATGCTGGCCTGGTTGAAGAGAAGAGCCAGAGTGACCACTAGTATTAACCTCCTGAGACGACACCTGCCATCAGAAATGTTTGTGTCTGAACCTGTACAATCCATTCTCACACCGAGTCTAAAGGTATTATAATAGGACTGTCTCAAGGTATTATAATAGACCACACCCTACCTATGTTTCTCTAAAGGTATTATAATAGACTGTACAATCCATTCTCACCCCGAGTCTAAAGGTATTAAAATAGACCACACACCCTACTGTATATATGTTTTTCTCAAGGTATTATATGTTAATGTAAAGGTAATATAATAGATCACACCCTACCTATGTTTGTGTCTGAGCCTGTACAGTTTATTCTCATCCCGAGTCTAAAGGCATTATAATAGACTACAATCCATTGTCACCCTGAGCCTAAAGGTATTATAGTACACCACACCCTTCCAGCAGATGGTTTTCGTTGTGTATATATTTTTTTATGCTTTATTCTTATTAATATTTGAGTACTGCATTCCTTCTCATTTTGTTATTTGCTCTTCTCTATGTCCCCTTTTAAATAATTATTTGATTATTCCTTAATAAACTGTTTGGTTATTTCTCCATAATTTATTTTCTTTTTTTATTTGCATTTTGGTAATTATTACTTAATTTAGATGAAAATTTGAAGGACTACCAATATATTGTATATGATAAAGTAGTCTATTTGTTATCAGTGGGATGTCAGAATTTGTGTCTAAATTTTCCTTGTATAGCCTACTTAGGAGTTGCCAGAAATTCTCTTTTGCTCATTTCAGAATACCTAGCACTTTCTAAAAACTAATAACACAAAATAACATCCAATAATTATTCATCTGTCACATGATTACCATAAGCTGTTAATAAATGGAGCAAATATGACACAGTACCATTTTTGTAATGTTTTTAGTTTTTAGATAATGTAATACTTGTAGTAGCTTACTGGAAAATAATTATTATAATATCTGAAAGATCTTAAGGGAATGGTAAGCTATGCTGTACTTTTAGTACATTAGAGTGCCTTGATTCCTCCAAGTTATGTCATGAAACAGGACCAGATTAACAAAAATAATGGTGACCTGATACCTCGAATAGTTTGGAGGCCTCAGTTAAAGGTTAAAGGTCCGCCAATGAGTGATAGTCAATGGGACAGAGTGTAGCACACACTAGACTATATGAAACACAACTATAGCACACATCACAAGGATGATGAGTGGCCCAGAGACCTCTCCACCCACGTGAGACCCGAGTCAGCTTCAGCTATGGCTGCGTAAGCAGGAAGACCTCAGACAGCCGACTCAAACCCCCCACCCCCTGCTCACAGGGGTGGTAACCTCTGGCATCAGTGGCATCAAACACTGGGCCACAGAATTGCAGCCACAGACTCTACCACTGTGCTAGCCAGAAGCTCCACATTTACCAATAGTGTACCTCCTCTGGCCTAAGTGACTTCAGTAGCCACTGGGTTGTCAAAGTAAATTATTTTCCCTGTATAGTTTACATTTCTGGTTAGCTTTTCAACATACACGGGTGTATCTTAGGAGAGGTGGCCGAGTGGTTAGTGTTCTGGACTCGTAACCTGGAGGTCGGGAGATCGATCCTCTCAGGTGAGGGCCTGAGAATATTTACTCTTCCGATTTGAGTTTGAGGCACTAACTATAAGGCCACCGAACGTCGTAAAACACCTTCGCTGGTACCATAACAGCTGCAGTATTTGGGAATTACCCTCACTTCCCTTCCTCTGTGGCTGGGTACCAGTTCGGAAGTCGTGACTTGTGTGTGTGAGTAGCAGTTGACCTGGGCCATGGTAACGGGCTTGATGAAGCCTATGTCCAGTGTCGAAAGATATATATAAAAAAAAGAAAAAAAAAAAAGTGTCAATAGGCAAGAGTAAAAATACATTGACATGAATGAAACAGGCTCAGTATGTCCTTAAATTGCTTCTAAATCTAAAACAACATACAATTGACTAGAGATGGTCTGCCCTTCACATTTAACAGGTACTGTACAACACCTTAATTTAATGGATAATATTCTGTAACTAGCGATATGTTTTGTTTGTTCAGCTGGTGGTGGTGAACAACGAAGGTCAAGACTTCTCCCTAGAGGTGCCACCAGACATGACAGTGGAGAGGGTCAAGAAGATGGCACTAGGACACTTCTATGAGTAAGATATCTGTTTTTCTCAGTCTTCTTTTCCTCTTCCCTATAATTACCAGTACCGTACTGTCATCTTTAGAGAGCTATGCGTAGTGAGCGAATTGAAGGACGAGTGATTCCTCCAAGCCATGCCAGAACAGTATATGAGTAGGAGATCTGTTTTGTAGCACAATTTTGTAGGGGATCTGTTTTGTAGCACATAAAATGACCTTCTCCATAACTGAATTGTATTGTCTGGAGTTGGTCATTCTAAATGTGTAAAGGTGACCCTCCAATGGAAAGGGTTAATAAGGATCTTTTTAACCCTACACAAGTAGTTTTAGTTTGCCATAATATTATCCATAGCAAGAAAAAGGTGATATTGGCATTCCAAGGATTAAATAATAAACAGTAGCTGCATTGTAAAATTATAATGAATGGTACCAAAGTCTTCCTGAATATTTATCTATCTATACCTCTAATGCCTCGCTTCCTCCAGAAACTCATGGCAGAAGAGTCTCTATTTCTGCCTGTTCCAGTACACCTTCCTTGCTTGGTCTAGCTGTCCCCTTCCATTCACATTCCTCTCCCTCATGTTCTCCATTCTGTTCACCCACCTGACTGATGGTCTGCATCTCATTCCAGGTCCTTCCACCTCACTCTCGTACTCCATTATGAACTCTCCATCTTGCACATGTCCAAACCATCTCAGTATACGAGCACTTTGCTTCGCTCTCCCAATCACCCCACACTTTTATCGACTGTCTTCTCACTCAGACCACACCTCTCATATACACCCTCATTACTCGCCCCATCCTACCTTGCCAGGCCACATGCCACTCTCAGGTAACTGATCTCCACCACACCTATCCTAGACTGTTGTACCCTGTTCCATTCCCATGTCTCCGACGCATATGTTAATGTTGGCAGGACTATACTGTTTCTCGGTTTCCTTTTCACCTCCATTCTCACGCTTCTACCCTTCATGATTCTCCCTAAAGAGCCAGTGACCTGCTTACCCCACACTACTCTCTCTGATTTTTTCTTCCATGCTCCCATACTTACACAACACTGTTCCTTAATAATTTAAACTCCTTCACCTCCTCCGTCTTCTCACTTTTGAAGGTTATCTCACACCAAGTCCCTGTAGGCACCCTCACCATATTGGATGTTGCAAAATCAATCACTTGACCTTTGCGCTTTCAATTTAATATTGTTAAGGAAAGCTGCTTCGATGTAGAATATAAACTTAATCTTGGTTGTTATACTTTAGCCCAGCGGTGGCGACAGGAGGTGATGAGAGAGGGTCAGGAGAGGGCGGGAAGACAGGGGGAGACCGCACCTACCGCCTGGTCTTGGTGCGAGAAGCCAGATCTTTGAACGAGACCAACTCTCTCCACCTGGAGCAACTCTTGGACTATGGTGAGGAGAGTGTAGTGAAGATGGGACAGCCAGAACACTTATTAACTATATGTAGCCTATACTGTACTTGTAGGCCCAGGTTATTTCAGAAATAGGCCAAATGTATCTTTTTAGCAGCATGTGACCCTACTGGCTGTACTGGTAGGAATGTTTTATTTCAAATCACTCATTGCTGCAAAATTTGCTTCATCTTTACTGTTTGGTATGTTATGACCATAAGAAGACTAAAATTAATTAATTAATTGATTTGGAGATAGGGTATATTAGCCATTTGATATGCAAAAAATCGTAATCTTTTTCTGCACACCACTTTGCAGACGTGAGTGAACCCACATAATTCTTTCAATGCTCTTTGTATTACAGAAACCTTATTTATTATCATGTTAAAAGCACAATGCTCTATCCTTAATTGGTTTTATATATATTCAAGTTCAAAGTCAGTGTGTCCCAATTATTTCAAAATTCCTATTGCTACGGATGGTGCTCCTATTGAGATGTGGTACCCTCTATCTCAGAAATGGACAGAGATTACCTATTTACATTATAGTATGTTATAGAGATGGTTATTCTAAGTGTTTTTAAGACAACTTTGTTCTAGTATGATGGGGTTTTGTTGGAAGAAAGATTACATCATTTTTTAACAGAAACTTTAGTTTTCCCCTTACATAGGGCAGTTCACTTGAGCAAAGCATTTTTCCATTCTTAAACATAAGACCTATGTAGCCCAACTTGTTGTCGCAGCTATTGTATTTATTGGTTGTGGAACCAGCACAGCTGGATTGCTATGGAACCTACCCAATTCTAGCATGGGGCCTTAGGGCCGTAATAGAGAGCCTAGAAGGGGTTTTTCCGTGACGAACATCAGAAGTAAAATTTAAATCTGGCGCTGTGCTGATGCGTGAGCCACCACCACTACCTTCCTCCCACACTAACATTTCAGCAGTTATCCCATCCACCCCCGGTGCCTTTCCCATCTTCAACTTTCCTATTGCTTTCCTAACCTCTTCCCTTCCTAATTCTCCCTGTACACCCTGTTGTCTACCACCTGTCTCCATCCCCATGCATGTCACCACCGCCTCCCCTCATTCATCAAACCATCAAAATGCCTCTTCCACACTTCTTACACTTCCACTCACAGTAACTCTATCCTCTCTCTTCATTCTCATGCTACCAGACTTTCCTTCTCCTCTTTTCTCTTTTAACCTCCTTCCTGAATACTGTAATTTCTTGTTTTCTTTAAACTTCTCACTCAGTTTCCTACCAAACTCCTCATCCACTCTCCTTTACATGAAATTAAAAAAGATATATTTCTGTAACTTAATTTTTCACTCTTTCAGATGAACTGTTGTTGGTGAAGCGGAGGCCAGCGCCTCAGTCAACAGAGTCACCAGCCCAGGTCACGCCACCGCCCACCTTGGAGCAGATCCTGGACTTCACCACCAATCTTGTCCCCCGCAACACTGAGCGACCCCAACAGCACCCACAACAGCCAGTTGATGTGAGTTACTGCACTCCATCCACCGCACACATCTCCTATTTTTTAGGAGTTGGATTATGAATGTGATTTCCCTAATGATGGTAACTTCAAATCGATCTGTCTGTCTCTCCCCTTTCCATTTTAGTGTACTGGTCTATTTCCTGGCACTAAGATATTATTACTGTATTCTTTTCTGCCTCTCTCCTCCCTCAGTTTTAGTGCATAGGTCTATTTCCTGGCACTAAGATATTATTACTATACTGTACTGTCTTCTCTGCCTCTCTCCTCACTCGGTTTAATACACTGTTCTCTATCACTTGCTCACTCCTTCCTACATACTATTTTCCTAGTTCACTTACACAGACTCTTTCTCCCCCTCTCTCTCTCTCCTCTCCTATATCTTTCTTCACCTCCAAGGCCATTAGTTCCAGATAGAGTTCCGTCGTATCCTAGTGACGATGATCGAAGCATCGGTGCGTCTCATCAGTGCTGACCCAGACTCCGAGGACGTATTCAACCACATCTTGGAAAAACTTGAGAGGAGACACAAGCCACAGGTCGATCGAAACTCTCTCAAGCAGCTCACAGACATGGGCTTCCCCGAGGCAAAGGCAACCAAGGCTCTGCAGGTCAAGAGGTGAGAGCCTTGTTTGGACACATTTTAAGGCTTGTGATGGTGTAGGCAAATCAAAATTACCAATTCCTCCAAACTGTGATTGCTGTTTTATTATAAATTTGGGTGAATTCTGATTATTGTATACTGTATATAATTCTTCATTACAACAACCTTTACATTGCTGTACTGAACTTTCAATTTCATAATATAAGAATTAAAATACTATGCTCACAAATACTAGTAGTGTGGAACCATGATATATCACAAATAAAAACTTGTACTGTATCTACTGCTTTATTTCATTCACTTCCTCACTGATAACCACCAAATGTTTTCCCAGGCTTACGTTATTCATTACCATACAGGTTAAGTAATTTACTCGGTCTTTCTCATAGAGAGCCAACTGTGTCATAAATTCCCCACATTGGCTGTGAAAACTTGCTAAATAGGCATCATTCACTGGCAGAAATGTGAGGGAGGCGGCAGAGTGGCTACTGGAGCAGAACAGTCAGGAGGACGGGGGAGGGGATGACTACTTACTGAGGTGTGTTGGGGGAGAAGGTGACAGCTCCACTACCACAGACAACAGTCACATCCCCACCACCTCTAACACCCACCAGGATCCTGCAGAGAGGGTCCTCAACACCTTCCTTCAGTACAGGAAAAAATGGTTCCAGGTTGGACAATTTTTCACTTCATTCCATGTTTTCTGTCCTTTCACATCCTGTACCTTCACTGGTTTCCTCTTTTCGTTTTCCTGCTAATATTGTTCCATTTCTCTTCTGGGTATTGCCTAGAGAGCTGTGGGTAATACATAAAATCAGTTTTTGACATGCATTAATTTCCAAATTGGTCCCTTTCAAGTCTGCAACTAGCCCTCCTATCATTCTTTATCCTTTGTGCTTGCTTTCCCACTCTGTCTGTTTCAATGTCAGTATCCTTCCTACATCCAGCATTATGAGGGCCTGGGCCCAGTATGTTGGAGCCAAATAATTCTTTAATTAATTACTCTTTTCCCTTTCCAATGTGTGAATGGTAAGGAAAACCCCATTACACTAACTTGAAACCAGGTGTACTGTATTGTTCTAGAGATTGTGAATTTTTAATCCAGTATATGTGTATGGTGGTCAAAAAATTGTAATACAGTATGTGTATGCTGTTTCCTTAGTTTTGATCTCCTCTCCTGCAGCCCAACCCACAGGCCCTGGTCAAATTAACATCAATGGGGTTCAGCGAGCAACAAGCGATTGATGCCTTGCGAGCCACTGGCAACAAAATTCTCGTGGCGGTGAGTAGTAATTGTTTCAGTAGATCGTTGCTTGCTTCCTCTGCTCTGTCTCCTCTTTTCCAATTTCAATATTCGTGTCCTACCTCCAGCATTTGGAGGGCTTAGTCCCAGTTGCTGTATCCAATTGTTCTTTCATTCACTCAGAGTAACCTTCTTTTGAATGGTATGGCCGTACAAGACACCAAGGGGCTGGAACGAGACTCCCCCATCATCTCCGCCATCCTCGCCTCACCCGTGATCCAGCTCGCTCTCCCCAAACCCAAGACCCTTCTGGGTAAGCAGCCATTTTTCCAAGTGTTGTGGCAGTGCTTCCTAATCTTCCCCATTCCTGTTAGTTGTACTGTACAGTCATATGTTTTGTATCTGGTCTTTGGTAGGTTATCAGCTATTTATACAAGGTTGTGGCAGAACAGAGTGCAAGAGTATATGAAGGAGAGAAACGTGAGGGGCAGGTGGGGGCTTGACCAAGTGAGGAGGGAGTGTTGGAACAGGTAGAACTGGAGGCACTTCTGTCGTGGCCACCCCCTTGGGGGGGGAGTTCCCGGAGGGAACGAGGCGTCAGAGCTAAAGATAGATAGATAGTGGCGATGCATCTTAACTTTTCCTGATGTCTTAGTTTTGCAAATCAAAATTGTATGTTTATCAAGACCTTCCTACAGTGCCAGGAAGATTTTTGTTATCATACATATCCTTATTAAACACAATTGACTTAATTCAGCTCATTTAAAACCTCAGGTGTTCCTGTCTATCCTTTCTGGCAGCATATGATCCTAGCTGTTGTGATGCCATTAGTGTGTTCTTTACAATCAACAAATCCTGTAATCAAGCAGTTAATTAATTACAGAACTCAATAACCCTTTGTATTAATTGCCAGGTTTGTTATAGGAGTCTGTCAATTAATCAATTCAGTTTCACTCTGATAACCGAAGTGAATGTTCCTGCAGCATTGATGATGCTGTACGAGAGTCCCAACAATGCCAACATGTGGCTGAGTGACCCGGACACACACCCAGTCGTCAGTCAGGTCATCAGGATCTACCATGCTGAGAAACACAGTTTGGGTCGCCCTCCTCCCCCAGACTCTACTGTTACTGCAAGAGACTCTCCAAACCACAGCAGCACCACCTCCTCTACCCTCAGCCAGCCCACACTGCTGCCCACCACAACTACTTTTACCCCCGTGTATTTGAGTCGGGGGCAGTCACAGACGGGGCATCCATTTATGATATCTATAAGGAATAGCAGTGGGGTGGGAGGAGTGGGGACAGGGCCTGTGGGGACAGTTGGTGCCAGCTGGCCGGGTGGTTCTCCTATACATCGAGCCTCCCCTTCTGTAACCCCTCCACGCACCCAGCCCACCCCCCCAGCCAATACCACAGTGTTGAGGCCAAACCTAGAGGAGCCTATGTCTCACTCTGGCTCCCCAATACGCAGACCTCAGGGGAATAACGTTGCTTATGTCCTGGCCCCCCATCAATACCAAATGGACCTCAGCTTACTAGGCCAACAGTTTGGAAACTCTCCACCTGTCACCCTTGAAGATCCCCCGTCCTCTGACACCGCCTTGCCCGTCACTCTCGCTTCATCCACGTCCGCAGATCACCTCCATCCTAGCGCTCTGATCACATACACCACAACAAATTTGCAAGACCAAAACACTCGCCCCTCACCAGCCACGCTCTCCAATGACGTAGAGATGGATGACACTGTTGGTGACTCGCAGGACATGGATACTCAGTGAAAGTGCACTCATATGTGCGGTAAACCCTTGTTATACACTGGAGTTATAATTGTGAAAGGTAGAGTGTTTGAATTGAGAGAATGAAGAATTGAGGCACGATGTTTCCTTTCCTTTTAGAAAGACATCAGTGCAATACTGTACTGCATATTTAGGAAGCCATGTTTAATGAGGGTTTACTATATATGGGTAGTTTTCCTTACAACACATAGCACTGTGTAAATATGTCTTTCAACTCACAATATTGCTTGCTTTGTACTACCCACCGTACCTCATTATTTTTCAACACAACATACACACAAAACATTTATTTGCCATCCAGGATAGAGAAATGAAGAGGTAAGTTTCTACCAGTTAATCCACACTCAGGAGGAAAGAGGGAGGATGGAAGTTCATGATGACGGTGACCACTAAAGGCTTGACCAGCCCTGCACTAGATTGTTTTCTGAATAATTATGATTATTGTCTGAGTAATACGGTGCATGAGACATTAGTAAAAGTACAGCACGGTAACCGCAGTAATGCAAGGATTGAAGGTAAATTCAATTGGAAAATGCTTTCAGAGAAAGTTAATAAGTAGCATATTGATATACCTGATGTCATCTAACATTAAAAGTTTCACAACTGTGTCCCCCAAGGTTCTGTTCTGTCACCCACCCTTTTCAATTTACACATACATAACCTACCAACACCCAAGGAACCACAAATACACGTAGCTTCCTATGCAGACGACATAGCACTCACAGAAATGAAGACACAGCCACTCACATCCTCCAACCTTACCTCAACACACTTAATGCCTGATTTACCAGAAACAGACTTAAAATAGCACCCACTAAGTCAACTGCCACCCTTCTCACCAACTGATATGCAGAACACTGCTACACACCACACCTCACCATAAACAACACAACTATACCACACTCACCCACACCCAAAATACTTAGCACAACATACAACACATCTATGACATTCAAACAACATATCACAGCCATCAAAAACAAATGCATGCAAAGGCTTAAAGCCCTCAGATCACTTGCCAGCGCAACATTTGGACACAACAAAGAAACCACAACCACAGTGTACAAACAATATATCCGATCAATGATGGATTATGCAAGCCCTGCCTGGGCCTCAAATCTCACTGACACTCATCTCTAACACCCTTCAGACCATACAGAATAGAGCCCTAAAAATAATCATAGGCTGCACAGCTACCACCATGGAGGTAGTATAGGTGGAGTCGCCAGTAGGACCTGATTTGTGAAGCCACCAATCTGTCATTTCCGGCGCCTTCAAGATGGCGCATACCTTTGTACGTCAGGTCAGAAGTCCACTTTTACTGAAACATATCTTGGTGTCCGCCACATTGAAGGCGCCGAAAATGACAGTTCGGCGGCTTCACTTTACTCCCCTGGATTAGTAAGCCATGGCGCCTCCACCTATACTACCTCCATGGCTACCACACCTACAGACCACCTACACCATGAAACCAAAGTCCTCAAGATCAAGGACCACCTTGACATGAGAGGCCCACAAACATTTACTGCAGCCTCCACAAACCCACACCATCCACTACAATACATGGCAGAACACCCACACCCATCAAGGAACATCAACACAACACCCAGTACACAATACCATACACAAATACTATCATTTTTTACATCCTGCCCACCTCAAACCAGTCTCCAGAAACATATCCATACTCAAATCATTCATCAATCCATCCAAACACTCAGTTGCATGCACAACCTCCTGACATCCACCCATCTGAATCCTCCCTTCCCCGTGAGGACAGTGTCCACCTGGCCAGGATGCGATGTGGCCACCACCCGGTCCTTCTGACATATCAGAAGCTGGATGGAGACATTGTGGATGCCTGTCCGGGATGCAACATCACAGCACCCCATTCTATTAAACACCTTATGGAAGACTGCAATGTACACAACCACACTTGCCAACAACACAACATACACTATCTGAGGGCACTGTGGAAAAGCCCGGCACAGGCCATGGCCTTCCTCAGGAGCTCAGGGCTGCACGGCCAGACAGCTTGAGGAACTAAAGCAACAATAATAACTAACGATGAATTTGAAGAAAAGTAAAGTGTATTGCCACCATGTATTTCTGTAATGGAATGTTAATAAAATCTTATACACCTTCCACTGATTTCTTCTTTAATATCTCCACTTTCAGAATTATTTTACAAGTGTTCAATCTACTGAACAGTGAAAATCAAAAGCCCTGTAACCTCTCATGTCTTACAGTGAACCCTGAAAGCCATAGGATCATGAAAATAAAAATATCATAAGTCAATAAATCTAACGAGTTAAGCAGAAGTGGAGAGCATGACTTATTCTGGTATAGGTATTTTCAATTGTTGACTTAGTGTAGGGAAAAATTGACAATTTTATCATCAATCCTTTATTAGGTGGAGAAGGATTTTGACATATATTCAAACATGGCCACAAACATACAGTATACACTCGGTACTCTTATTTGAAAAATGCAATAGACCTTGATCACATAAACATCCTTATCTTATTACTGAATCATCCCCAATATATTTGCAAGCAATGTTATTCTTGTGCTGTCTCTCGATCTGTTCAAGTATCTTAAGTTAGTGTGTAAAAATAAAACATATTTACTATGGGTTTCAGGGTCCGTGAATCATCGTTTTTTGCAGTTATCTTTGGCACAGTGTACAACACACCTCAACCTAATTTTTAGCAATGTAGTGCTATGGCAGATGTTGTTAATTACGGCGTTTACTCTTGACTCTGATGACCTAGCCGAGCATTGCCAACGTTGGCATTCGAACACCCACAACTCCCCAATCCCATCCATCCCTACCACCCTTCCTCCCCCCCCCCCAATCATTCTCTCCTCCCCTATCCCCTTCCCAGTCCATCCCTACCTCCCTCCCTCTCATTTCCCACCCATTCTCTCCTCCCACATCTCTTTTCCTTTGCCTCTCCGTCATCCCCTTGCTTATCCCCATGACCATATAATTATACGTAACGTATGTTATGGTAAGTATTGATTATTTAAATATACAAAGTTACAGTGCAAACCCCTCCGACAATTAAAGCTATGATATAGGGTTGTGCGTGAACTAAGAGTTCGGGAAAGCATCTGTATTATTATATAGATATATTATGTACATGTACTATTTCAATAGGGAATCAAATACAATTTCATTCCCAAAACCCTCGTGTGCATTTAATCTTTCAAGTGTGTGGCCCTCATTTTCACATGTTAATAACGGTGTTGGGCCGAATGAGAGCAGGCATCAAAGTCAGAATAATTTTATTCCATGATAGTGGTTATTCAAATTACAAAATTAGTCATACTTAGATTGAACTCATTAAAAGCCATACTATTAACATCTGCATCCAAGTGGAGAATGTAGCATGTTGGCCATGACAGCTATGAGCAATCAGTCTCCCTAGACCAAAGGTAAATAAGTGCTTCAGCCGGCACACAGTGCCCCACACACACACAGGGGAGGGGGAAGTAAAAGAGAGGGAGGAGGAAAAGAGGGGGAGGGGGAGGGATGTGATGGGCACTAGACAACGTTTGAATGTGTACATTAGTCTTGCAGACTCATTTGACTTTGACTTTAAACGCGAAGAGTAAACACTGTAATTATCAACATTTGCCATTGCACTACATTGCTAAAAATTAAGTTGAGGTGTGTTGTACACTGTGCCAAAGAACCAATCCGGTAAAGCAATTACATCGGAAAATAATTGCATTACAATGTTAATGTACAAACAACCCTATTACTCCTTCACAGGTTTTAATTTATTCTTTGCTCAAGTTTATAAATACTGTATATGCATGGAAAAAGAATTTTGATCCATGCTTAACCTACAGTTAATAACCATATACTGTGCTGTACAAATACACATTACTTCACGAAACATTCAATCTTTAGTAATAAAAATAAAAAGCACTCACTTGTCAAGAGATGTGTTGTTCCCATAATCTTGTGCATACTTGTATGTACATGTATTTCATTTTGAGTCGCTTACATCTGCATCTTATGACTGTTGGAAGAAGGAAGCAAGAGAACTGTTTGTGTATAATAATTTTTTATTAGTTCATAAAATGGCAAAAATTAATGTAATACCTCAGCTGTTCTGCCATCACGTGTGTAGAATGGGCACTCGTACCACCAGAACCTGTAACACACATATATGTATAAATATGTACCCATACTTGCACTGTACATGCTTCCATTACTACTTATTGAATGAAGGGTGCTAGCAAGTGCAGTGATTTTAATTATTGATCATTTTTACCTCTCAATTCTGGTTAAAAAAATTACATTATACAGTACAGTTACAAACATTTGCAGATTTTCTGGAAGGAGTTAGTCAAATTAAATAAAACTAAAAAAGGTTACCATATTTCTTGTAAAATAGACATTAGTCAGTAATTTCTCATTCAAATATCAAACTACAAATCTGAACATTTCTAATACCATATTGACCAAGTGACATTCCAGTAAAATCTCACATCTCGAACTTTAGTATCCTAAATGCACCTACAATCTTGTACATATTCCTAATCTCAAATACAATTTCTAATCTCGAATGGGTGTGCTTGGCAATGCGCCATTGCTTTTGGCGACAACAACGCCATGCAGCAGCCTGGGGCAACTATCTGACCACCTACCACCAACAGAGCGTTGTAGACCAGTCCCGCGTGTGAAATGTCTGCCAAGGGCATTGGGGATGACCAAGGTGAGGGAGGGGAGAGGGGGAGACTCGCGCCACATCCAGGACCAGTTGTGAAGGTCACGGGGGAAAAAAGGGAGTATCATAAGGGCAAAAAACTTATGAAATACACAGTGGCTCAGAAGGAAAGAGTTATGCAGCTGATTGATAATGCCCACAAAGTATCTGAAATTCACCGCCTCACTGGTATGCCACCAAGTACCATCTGTACCATGAAGAAAAAGAAGGACGATATCGAGAAAGCAGTGACGTTGGCTAAAAAATTCCTCAAAGGAAATGACAGCGGACAGCGCCGACTAACTTGCATTTACAGTGAGGGAAACCGTTTGATGGCAACAATGGAATTCTACTTTGAGAAATGGCTTCAAAGAAGGGCTAAAGAGGTGGTGAGTGTGAATGGGCCCCAGCTTAAGGAGGAGGCCAAGATATTATAGCAGGCTATTTGTGTCAAGAAGAAGGTTGCTAACTCACCACCATTTAATGCATCAGTAGGCTGGCTGGCTAAATTCAAATATGGCTGTGGAATTAAATATGCCCAATACCAAGGAGAACAGAATTCCGCTAATACAGCAGCTGCTGACACTTATCCAGCGTTTGCCAAGGAGATAATCGCCAAGGGGGGCTACTCCAAAGACCAGATTTACAATGCCGATGAGACCGGCCTTTTTTGGAAGTGTTCTCCCAAAACAACTTTCATTTCGAAGACCAAAAAGCAAGCATCTGGCGTTAAAATTGGCAGGGATCGCATCAGTGTCCTCCTCAGTTGTAATGCATCGGGATCTCACAAGATGAACCTGCTTGTAATTCATAAATACAAACAACTCAGGGCCTACAAACACAAAGATATGAATAAACTGAATGTTTATTGGTCGACTACATCCTCAGCTTACGTGACGTCCACTTTGTCCATTGAGTGGTTTGATAAAAATTTTGTACCTGATGCCAAAAAGCAGGGTCAAGAACATAATTTAGATTTTAAAGTGGTGGTGTTCCTGGATAACACTCCAGGACATGCAAAGTTTATGGTCGGATGCTACCCATGTGTCTTGGTTGTATTCCTGCCTCCAAATACAATCTCAAAAATACATCCACTCAACCAGGAACTGATAGCCAATGTGAAGCTCCTCTTCTACAAATACCTTCATGACAAAATGAGGCATGATACTGATTCCAGTGCTGAGTTACAAGAAATAGCAAACATAGACAGCGACTGTGAAGTTGATGAAATTGAAACAGTTCTGGAAGGACTTCAACATATGCCAAGCAGTGGATTTCATGGTGAAAGCTTGGGATAACACATTAGTGACAACTATCCAACATGCCTGGGAGAAACTGCTACCTGAAAACAATCAGGCATCACCAGTCCAACCTCAAGTCCAATGACAGGCACAAATACTTGCTGACACATTCACCTCAATTAGAAACATTCGTACACCAGGATCCAGTGAAGTTAATGAGAATAATGTGATAGAGGAGTTGGTGGAGGACAAAGTTAATTCTGGTGAATCTGTGGAGCAGCTCATCAACGAAGATTTGGAAGAGGACAAACTAGAAATGCCAATAATCATAACAAAAACTGCCTCAATGTCTGTCCAGCAACTATCAGAGGCACTTGGTTTGGTTACATAGCAAAGGCCAAGGAACTGGTGGGGGGGAAAGTCGAATGTAAAACCCTTAAGGTGGCATTTGATACCATTGATGCTCAATTTATGTCAATTAAAAGTCCAAAGTGAGAGAACAAAAACAGGGTCTTATCACACATTTCTCAAAATGGAACAAAGTGTCGCCAATACCATTGGAAATATAGCAGTGAATGAGGAAGGCACAGCGAACCCAGAGGATTTGGATATTGACTTTGACTTTAAAGGATTTGTAGGGACTCCGGGGATGAGTGACGGCGACGATGGTAGTGGTGGCGGTGGTGATAGCAGTGGAGGACAGTAACTCCCATGCCGCTGCCTCGGAAGCAATATTCTACCACCTACTGTTTAAGTTTCAATTTTACTATTTTTAGGTGAATATAAAAACTTGTTTGAATCATTCTATTTGTTAATATTATGTGGAATTCTATTTTTTTCTGATTTTCATATGTTAAAAGTGGTATTTGTCAGATTTGGTGTAGCTTACCTGCCAACACTCTGGTCCCTATTGTATTTTTTCCCATAAGAAGTTAAGTTCATATCTCAATTGCATCTCAAAAAGTTTTTTCAGTCCTTATTGCATTCGAGATGAGAGATTTTACTGTAATAAATAAATGAGAAATCTTCTGTCTAGCTGGACTCATAAAACCTGAGTGAATCCAATGTTGGAATCAAGCAAGTGCCCATGTTTGGTTTGATCTAATGATGATAAAAATAAGGGGATGCTGAGGAATTATTATGTTAACTATGCAATACTGACCCTGGTAGAGGTGACAAAGTGAGCGTTGGGTGTGGCATTGTCTAGTTTGAGTGGCAAAAAGACATCCAACAGTCCATCACTTCCCTCAACCACCAGCCTGTCCTCGCCAACTCGCACGTCCACTCCTTTTCCCGTCACCTGCTGGGCCAGGGGCAGTGTTAGCCAAATTTTATTATTAAAATCTCAAATCATATTTTTTAGGAAGGAAGACATCTCCAATTTTATTGTCGAAATTTCAAATCAAATTTTTTAAGGAAGGGGAGATCTCAGCCCATGACAATGTAAACAAATATGTTGATTACATGACAGTAAAAGAATGCTCAATGAAATGGGCCACACTAATTTTCACTCCCCTATTCATGCCAACAATGTCCTTCAGAATATGTTGGATGATTTGTAACTAACTTAACCAAAAGTCCAGCACTAACCTGAGAAGGAAAATCAACCTCAGCCACCAGAGTCTCATTTCCACCCTCCTCCCTCTCTCTCCGCAGTAAGAATTTGGGTTGAGGCTTCTCCAGTTTCTGTGATGTGAGAGGCTTGGTGGAAAGTTCTGTGATGAGGGATTGGCTCTGTGAGGGGGCAGGAGGACCCGATGTGGATGAGGTAGAATAGGGAGGTAGGTTGCTGGGGGTCCACTTCCTAGCACCACTGAGCTGCTGCACCAGAGGCAGGCTGGTGCGGATGTTTTGGTCTGACATCTCACCCAAGTACTTCTTGTTCTTCAGTAATGTCCAGCCTGAGTGTCAAGGCAAAGTACAGCAGATGAGGTTAATAATATTACTGTGGTGATAACATAATGGTCAGATGTTGTTGGTTAATTTAAATCTCGCAAACTAATTCCTACAGTGTCACAGGTTGCTTTCACTGAAGTAATCTGGGATTCTCTTTATTTTGGCCTACTGAACTGTAGTTGAACAGACTAAATAGCCTCAATGACCACCTTAACATGAACTTCACTACCACAATGTAGAGAAGTTTGTGAGGAATGTGAGCTCTTGGTCCATTAAGCCCAAGTTCAGAGTGAAGTCGAACACCCACATAACAAGCAGAAGAATTTGCATTTTAAACTACAGCATACATAAATAAGGGAAAATGTGTATGCTATAATTCACATTTGTGGAACTCATGTATTAAAATAATTGAAACCTGCACCAACACACACTGTTGTAGCAAAGCCACCATCCGTATCCAAAGCACACACACACAAACACCAGTACTGTACTTGTAAAAGTTTTGCTGTGGATGGAGACTAGCAAAGTTTACTACAGTTCTGGGTACATGTTATTATAGATAATAGGCATACAGTATGTTCAGAGAGCAATTATTGTTACAGGTTACAATAGAATTTATTAGTGTTCTATGGAGGGTCTACTGTATATACATATGAGGAACTGGGAACACATGTGACAAATGTGGTATGCTTTAACTTATCTATAATGGGTCAATGGCTTAGTTAGTACAGTACAGGGGAGGGAGTTTTTATCACCCTACACTGATAAACACTGATAGCCTGGCACAACATTAATTCATTATCACCATCAATACCCCACATCCATTTTTTCAAGGGGTGTTGAGCTTTAAAACCAGGGGTGGAAAAATGAAATCTGAATAACAGAAGGAGTGAGAGAAATACCCAGTAAAATGGGTCACACTGACATACACTCCTTTGAAGCCCACAAAATTCTCAGCTACCCCTCACAAAAGTTATGTTCAAGGGTTTAGTAAACATGGCATCCACCACAACCACAAATGTCACCATTCACATTCTTGGCTAGAGTGATGACAAAGCAATGTTAACTACAGTAGTGTTTATACTGAACATACATGCATACATAATAGGGTTACAGACCTAAAATGATACTGTACATACAAAGTTACAAACATATAAGAGAGTAATGGTTGATGAGAAGCAGTATATACTGTGAATAGGAGCTACAGACATAAAATCAATGATGATGGTGATAGGTTCAGTACACTGTCTGTGAATTGAAAAGTACAAGCTCCTAAAAACTTCAGTACTTATGTTAAAAAACTGTCCAACTCATGCTGCCCCTTACCAGTACTTCCGACCAACCCACCAATATTGAACAATTCTCATTTAACAACAACAACAACTCACCATTCTTGTCAAGGGAGCTGCTGTACTTCTCCTCAAGAGCCTCCAGCATACAGATCATGAAGAAGTTGTGAAAGAGAGGGTTGTCCGAAATCTTGTCCAGGAACTGAGGGTTGATGATCACGTCGTATGCCACGCACACTCCGCCACCTGTGGACAAATAACTTCTCATTTAATAGAGGCCAAATAGATACTAATATAAGCTATGTCCTCAATATAACACTAACACTATAGTCATGAAACAGTGGTCCTCGATATAACACTACCATATTAGGCCTAAGCACTTTTCAGGCAACACAGGTCCAGAAGATACAGTAGTCCCTCAATGTATTACTAACATATTGAATTCTTCTCATTAAACACATGCCCAATAGATGCCTTAGTACAGTAGGCTCTCAAAAGATACTAACATATTTGACTCTTCTCATAACTGCCCAGGGGGGCTGACTTTATTCTCTGTGAATACTAGCCATCCCCCACAGGCCTAAAATAAAGATTGTTGTAGGATCTGGTCACTTTCTAGTGGATTTGACGAGATCTGCCCACATGGATTAAAAATCCACGTGTGGTGTACTGCAACTGGAGGCTTTATATATTAATTATTAATATTATTTTTTTTTCACTGCTGTGTGGACTGCCAGCACATGGGGTGCATTATCCCTTTGTATACAGTAGTCTAAACTCCCTCCCCATTTATGGTCCCTTCAGGACTGGTCTCATGGAAGGTGTGGCCCCATTTGTAGCTCTTGTGTTACGTAGACTTGGGCCCACAGCACTGGCTGTGGGATCAAAGACCTTCCCCCAATCTCCCTGGTCCAGTAAGCTCTAGTCCCATCTCCCTGGGATGTGCTTCGGTAGCCCAGGCATATAGTGCCAGCCCCTCCTTTATTTTAATTAGTTTTTTCACTGCAACCTGAGCATACCGGGGGTGTGTGAGGCAGGAGGCCATTCTGCCCTGGGAGAACATCAACAACTATAATAATTTTTCTCATAATATAACGGACACCTCAATATGATGCTAACATTTTTAACACTTCTTATTTAACAAAGGCCCAGCAGATGGCTTCATGTAAAACTCCAATGATTTCTGCTCACTCTTAAATTTTTTTATTCCCTCTTCCCGGTCTTGCTCTTTCCCATTGTTTTTCTTTATGTTCTCCTTTGTTTCTTGTTGTTTCAATTCTTTTATGTCCTTTGCTGCTTGTTGTCTTTCTTATTCACATTTCTTTCCTAATATTTATCTTCATTTTCTTGTGTATTTCTTTTTTTCAGTTTTTCTTTTTTTTTATTCCTTTTTTTCTTTCTTTTTTCTAATCAAGGGGTGTTTCTGAAGATAATGCCATGTTAACTACATGTTGGTAGCTAAACCCTTCATCACTTTTGCATCAACACACAGTTAAGGAAGGTAGTATAAGTCTTCCTACACACTTGCACAGAAAGTATAACTCTCAGTTTAGGAGGCCTGTTTTATGGCACAGTTTGGAGTAGTGGTCAATTCTTATCCTGGCCTTCGGTATATCTGCACAGCTGATAACTGTGCTGTGATTAATCAGAGCTCAACATCCAGGGGCTACAAATTGAACATTAATCAATCCAATGCAAATGAACAATTGAAAGAACAATTTTGCTACAACCTACTGTACTGGACCTAGGCACACATAAGGCTGGAACTAGGTTATTTACATGGCCACAGGGATAGAGAGTGGTTTAGGGGATGGAAATCAGGCACAAAGAAAAAAGACAATTGTTAATTAGATCCTGTCAGGCAAAGTTCCACACATGAGTTTATGGTACAGCCAAGGTGGAAGGTGTTCGGCTCCTCTCAGTATGAACTACCTCAGTGCCCAATAGGAGTTACAAGGGTCAGAGGTCAGTATGTGGCATAGCAGTTGTAAGTACTGAGCAATAGTCACTGGTTACTAGAAAGGGATGAGTTTCTTCGACTGGGACTGTACAGTACTGGGAAATACATGAGAGCAAATGTAAAAGAAATATTGCATTATTATACGGCAAATGCTATGGATGTTTACAGGCTGCAGGACAAAAGCAGATAAAAGCTAGAAATGCAAGTGAAGAAACAGATATGATTAGATGTACGGGACCTGGTTGTTCTTGAAAGAACTGCTGCATCACTATGAATATCCAGTTTTTACTTTGATTAAGAAAATATTGTACACATAATGGTGACTATGCTAAGGACATTGTGCTATGTACAATATACAGAGCTATTCAGTGGTCAGATATTACTGGGCCTGCATTCTCCCTTTCATTTTACTTCTCTTCATCCCATTTTGCTCTTCCTTGCCCTGTCCCCCTCTTCACCAAGGTGAAAGCTTACTTCTCTTCTCTCCATATTACTCCCATTCACCCTTATTACTTATCCCATCCTCATTTACCTCTATCCCTGGCCCACACATAAGTCCCTTTCTCCCTCCTTTACTCCTCTTTTTCCTACCTTACTTCTCCAATTCACCCACACATTACTCTTCCCTTCCCCATCCCCTTCTATCCCTGGACCACACTAAAGAAGAGAATCTCGTGTTGGTAAATTGGAGGGTTACTGATTCCTCCGAAATATGCCAGAAAACAGACAGCCTAAGTGTTTCTAACAGGGGACCTGTTTTGCAGCATAGCTTAGAGGAATCAGTAACTCTCTATTTCCCCTAAGTCCCCTTCCCCGTGCTCTGTCATCTCGTACTCTTGTCCTTCTCATCATGTGGCTTGCCGATGGACATAGGTACCCTGAAGTCTGAGGGTTGGTCCGACTCGAGGATGGCCAGGAGCTCCTTGTCAGTGAGGTCTTCTGGGACGGGGACCTGGGGGCTGGTGCACACATTAACGAACACCTTCTCCCCACTGCTATCCCTTGTCTTGACGCACACACCTGCCAGAAGAGGATGTTTGGGTTTAATTTGTTGTAGTCTCTCTCACTCTCTCTCTCTCACCAAAAGAAAAAGCAATACATCAAAGGAATAAAAGAAAAAGCAATACATCAAAGGAATGAAAGAAAAAGACTGTGTGGTATTGGTGAGGAGCCATAGCAGGGAGCTTCTCGGTATATAAGAGAGGTAGAAAAGTAAACAGGATTTGTATGTACCATGCATATCAAAAGATGGTGCAAGAAAGAATGACTAAGGAAAACTGAGTGAGGGGGGGGGGGAGGTGGATGTGGAGAGGAGAGAAGGTAGACAAGGGAGGACAGAAGCAGGGAGGGGAGGGGAGAGGAGAGGAGAAGGTAGACAGAGGAGGATAGGAGAGTAAAGGAGGGAGGATAAGGGGAGGGAAGGAAAAAGTAATAGATGAGGGGAGGAAAGGATAGAAGAGAGTAGAGGAAAAAGGGGTATATAGGATTTATGAAAGGGAGAGAGGAGAAAAGGGGATTAGAAAAGGGATAAGAAAAGGGAGGGAAAGGGGAGATAAGGGAGGGAAAGAAATGGGAGATAAGGGAGGGAAAGATATGGGAGATAAGGGAGGGAAAGATATGGGAGATAAGGGAGGGAAAGAGGAGAAAAGGCAGGGAAAGAGGAGAAAAGGCAGGGAAAGAGGAGAAAAGGCAGGGAAAGAGGAGAAAAGGCAGGGAATGAGGAGAAAAGGCAGGGAATGAGAAGAAAAGGCAGGGAATGAGGAGAACAGGGAGGGAATGAGGAGAAAATGCAGATTATGAGGAGAAAGGGGAGGGAAAGAGGAGATGAAAAATGAAAGTAAGGAATGGGAAGTGAAGGACATAGAACTATATATAGTGGTGTCTGTGTAGAGGAGTGTGATGTTTGTTATCTGAGATAGTAAGTGATACCAATTACCACAATGAACAACAAACCATAAAGGCTACACACATACACACTATATTGTATGATTCTCGTCCCTATACTATACATCCACTACAGAGTCACGTATATGTCTGTCCTAACACTTTTACTGATATATTATTTTCATTCCTTATCATCATTTTGGATCCCAAGTAATTAAGTCATGTAAGTAGGTTATATGTCCTTTCTAACATATTCTTCGTGATTTATTTTTGTGCTATTTTTCGTATCTACGTCCCCGCTATATTCACACAACCACAAACGTCTGTCCTAACACGTACAGCTGGACTTTCACCCTGACCCACATAATAACACCAATCTGAGGAAATAATATATGAGCAAGTTATTTACACACACAAACACCTAGGAATTGAAACGTTGAATTATAGACCTTTTATATAAATATTCTCGTGACGGTAAACTGAAGATTACTTCTGATTCCACCAAAGTATGACACACACACAAGAAAAAAAGGAAAACAATATTAGTAACACGGAGGTCATCTGTTTTCTGGTATAGTTTGGAGGAATCAGTAATAAACCCTCCAATAATTTTACCGACATGAATCTCCCCTTTAAGTAAGATTTTTTTGTTTTTATGCACACAGGCCCAGTAAAGTCTTCTCGGAATCCACACAGTCATAACCCGAAAAGATTGATATGGTTACGATATATATGAGGTTATGATTGGTTGAGCATGATGCAATAATATGACTGGCTGATTCCCCCCACCCCTCCTCTCCTCTTATACTACTACCTGAGAGGGTTCGGGAAGGGAAGGAGGTTAGGTAGATTAGGAGGGGTAGTAAGAAGAGAGGGAGGGAGGGATATGTAATGTGTTGTGTCATGCTACATATCTCCTTCTTCTCTCTCTCTCCATGACAGGACATATAACCATACTGACATTACTACCGCATTAAGTGAAGGGCAAACAAACGAGACTCACTGTGAACAAACATGTATCGATTCGATAACGATTAACGAGACACACAATATGACAATAACAATGAAAGAAAATTTTGGTAACGAGACACAATTTATAATAATAATAATAATAATAATAATAATAATAATGGTTGTAATTTGATAACAGGAATATTATTATAGAAAGACTTCTTACTTATTTATCTATTTACAGGTATTTACTTGAACGAGATTAAGTAATTTTTTACCCAGAGTAAAATATATATATATATATATATATATATATATATATATATATATATATATATATATATATATATATATATATAAACACTCACATTATAAAACCCGGAAAAAAATCACCTTCACGTAAAAGAAAAAATCATGAAAAAATTACAATACATAAAAAAATCATTGTATAGTTACTTTCTGCTGGGTTCAATGTCATCTCCACTTTAATAGTAATATTACTGATGAAACAAAAATAACAACAGGTGGAAAAATAATAATAGTATAGTAAAATGTATCAGATTTAACTGTACAATTCACATACAGAAGTACCCTAGCCGGTTTTCTGGCATGGTTTGGAGGCATCAATTTCCATCCAATTCGACTCAACAGATTATAATATCTACATCACCAACATCATTATCATATGCCATCCTCATCAATATTACCACTATCACCATCATCATTATCAACATCATCATATCATCAACAACTTCACATTTCCCCCATTTCAAACAGCGTGAGGCGAGACTGTTTGGTGTATTGTCATCCCCCACAGGGCTAGAATAAAGATTGTTGTAGGAACTGGTCACTTTCTAGTGGATTTGACGAGATCTCCCCACATCCACGTGAGGTGTACTGCAACTGAAGGTTTTTTTTTTTTTTTTTTTTTTTTTTACTGCTGTGTGGACCACCATCACACAGGGGTGCATTATCCCTTTGCATGCAACAGTCTAAACTCCCTCCCCTTTTATGGTCCCTTCAGGACTGGTCTCAAGGAAGGTGCGGCCCCATGTGTAGCTCTTGTGGTAACGTGGACTTGGGCCCACAGCACTGGCTGTGGGATCAATGACCTTCCCCCCAATCTCCCTGCCAGTGGTCCAGCAAGCTCTAGTCCCATCTCCCTGGGATGTGCTTCGGTAGCCCAGGCATATAGAGCCAGCCCCTCCTTTATTTTAATTTTGTTTTCACTGCAACCTGAGCGTACCGGGGGTCTGTGGGGCAGGAGCATGGGCAGGAGGCCATTCTGCCCCGAGAGAACATCAACAATAACAACTGTTGGTGTTGGAAAGTCCTAATGTGTGTGTGTGTGTGTGTGTGGTCGTCGTTGTCGTTTGTTCTCCCTGCGTGTGAGTTTGGTCTTCGTTTTCGTTTGTGCTCCCTATGTGTGTGTGTGTGTGTGTGTGTGTGTGTGTGTGTCGTCGTTGTAGTTTGTGTGTGTGTCCCCTTTCTCCTTCAAGGTTAGGATCTTTACAATGACCCTCAAGTATCATTACATTACAATCCTTCCCTCCCTCCCTCCCTGCATGCTTTTGCCAGCCAGCCAGCCCTCCTCTAGCTCTTATAATCTTCATCATCCTTCCATCTTTACCTTCTTTCGTTCGTTCATTCTTCTTTCCTTTCCTCCCTTCATTTTTTTCTTCCCTTCCCTCCCTACCTTCTTTCGTTCGTTCATTCTTCTTTCCTTTCCTCCCTTCATTTTTTTCTTCCCTTCCCTCCCTACCTTCTTTCGTTCGTTCATTCTTCTTTCCTTTCCTCCCTTCATTTTTTTCTTCCTTTCTCCCTACCTTCATTCGTTTGTTCATTCTTCTCTCCTTCCCTCTCTTCATTTTTTTCTTCCCTTCCCTCCCTACCTTCTTTCGTTCGTTCATTCTTCTTTCCTTTCCTCCCTTCATTTTTTTCTTCCCTTCCCTCCCTACCTTCTTTCGTTCGTTCATTCTTCTTTCCTTTCCTCCATTCATTTTTTTCTTCCCTTCCCTCCCTACCTTCTTTCGTTCGTTCATTCTTCTTTCCTTTCCTCCCTTCATTTTTTTCTTCCCTTCCCTCCCTACCTTCATTCGTTTGTTCATTCTTCTCTCCTTCCCTCTCTTCATTCTTTTCTTCCTCCCTCCCTTTATTCGTCCATTCTTCTTTCCTTCCCTCCATTTATTCGTTCATGCTTCTTTCTTTCTCTCCCTCACTTTATTCGTTCATTCTTCTTTCCTTCCCTCCCATCATTATTTTCTTTTTCCCTATCCTCATTCTTCTCTCCCTCCCTTCAATCGTTCATTCTTTTTAACCCCCCCCCTTTCTACCTTCATTCGTTCGTTCATTCTTCTCTCCTTCCCTCCCTTCATTTGTTCATTCTTCTTTCCTTCCCTCCCTTTAACCCTACCTTCATTTTACTTATCTTCCCCCCCTTCGTTCTTTTCTCCCTTCCTCCCTTCATTCTTCTCTCCTTCCCTAGTTTCATTTTCCTTTCCAACCTTCTTTTCATTCGTCTCTCATTCACTCCATTATTTTCTTCCTCCCTTACTTCACTCTTTTCTCCCTCTCTTATTTCACTCTTTTCTTTCTCTCCCTCTACCCACCTATCCTTTCCTGTTTTCCCTCACCCCCCCCCCCCCACCATCCCTACCATGACCTTCCGCGAAACCCTCCCTCTGCTTTGTCCCTCCTTTCCTCCCTCTCGTTCCCATCATTACCATTTGTCTCTCCCTCTTTTTCTCCTCCTCTTATATCTCTTCCTTCCATTTCCACCCCTTCGCAATTCCCTGTAATAATCTCTCGATCTCCACTCTCCTTCATCCCTCACCTCTTATATATTCTTCTACCCAAGCACACCTTTCTGTCATCTCTACTCCCTCTTCTCTCTTTCCCTTCTCCTCCATCCCTTCCTAAACATTTCCGGCGTTACACCACGACGTGCAACACACACACACACACACACACACACACATCGCCTTGAAGTATGGTTGCTGAAAACTACACGCATTCTGCACCACACACAGACTATGCAAGCAAAGCAAGCAATTCCACGGATCTCTGGTGGTGGTTGGCGAGGAATGCCTGACACAACTTCAATAATGTACAGTATAGCTGACACCGCCGTTCACCTGCATAACTTTTTCGATCGAGGGAAACCGGTATATATTATACTCATTTAGTTTGGAGAGTCGAGTCCATCTCACATGAGGGAGGGAAAGAAGGCGGACACTTTAGGAAAACTTTTATTTATAGGCCAATACGGTTATCTCTCTCTTTGCTTCTGAGTCACATGAGATGAGATTGATACTTAAGGTCAGCTGAATGTTAACTCTACCTCTCTCTCTCTCTCTCTGATGTACATATTTGGAAGGCTTTTTTGTTGGTGATTTAGAGGGCTACTGATTTCTCCAGACTACGCCAGAAAACAGACGCCCTCAATGGTACTAATAGGGGATCTGTTTCATGGCATAGTTTAGAGGAATCGGAGACCTTCCAATTCACCAACATAAGAATCTCCCCTGAAGGAACATTTTTTTAGATTCCAAGAAGAGGAAAGGAAGGAGTGAAGAGGAGAAATGGATGGATGGTAGAGAGAGAGAGAGAGAGAGAGAGAGAGAGAGAGAGAGAGAGAGAGAGAGTTAAAGTTAACGTTCAGACCTTTAGGCACTCACTATTATTTAATCCCATCTCATGTGACTCAGAAGCAAAGAAAGAGAAACCCGTCTTTGCCTTTATAAATGAGAATGGGGAAAAAACGAAGTGGGAAGCAATTGGTGGGAAAGAGAGTTGTGTGAGGAGAACGAGAGTGCAGGAAGGAAAGGAGGGGATAGAAGTAGGAGAGGGATGCGAATAGAAGGGGAAGGCGAAGATTGAAAAGTATATAATGTGTCAAAAATCCCTGGAGAAGAGGGGAAGGGGAGGGGAGGGGACGGTGGACGAGGAGGAAGGAAGGAAGGGGAGGGGAGCAAAGATAATTATAGTGGAGAAGTGAGGTGAGTAAGAGAATGGGAGATCAAATCAAAACTAATCCCGTGTAAGTCTACTGGCATCGGTTCACATATTCATCCCACGGAATAAATAATAATAATAGAAATAATAATAATAATAATAATAAAATGATAACAAAATACAGTTTCGGATATCACATTAAAATCTATTATTATCACTTGTTAGTCACGAAGGCCACCGCGCTATAAAACCCAAGCCAACCTAATATCATCCAACCTAACCAAACCTACTCTAACCCAACCCAATAATATCCAATCTAACCGAACCTACTCTAACCCAACCCAATAATATCCAACCTAACCAAACCTACTCCAAGCCAACCAAATCATATTCAACTTGACCTAACTTAACCCAACCCATGCTAGGTGTTAAAAGATCATGTGGAACACGTAACCCATCAAGGACTCCACCTCACCACCCCAACTCAACCCACCAAACAACAAGCTCTGGTCATGTAGCTGGTCGATGACACTGTGTCTGTCTGTGTGTGTGTTCTGCCTCACTATCTACCTTAACCATATACGGAAGTCACCTCTACTGAACTGCCTGTCTGCCTCACTATCTATCTGCGTCTATCTGTCTCTCTGTCTTTATGTCCATCTACCTGTTCCCCCCCCCCAAAAAAAAAAAAAAAAAAAATCATCAGTCCCCATGTCTACCTGTCTGCCTGCCAGTATATACAACCATTATCTCCATCTGTGTCTCCCTACCTATAGCTACTTGTCTGTCTTCCTATCTCCCTACATGTAACTAAGAAAAGGATAACATCACCAACACCGTCTTAAGTGAGGAAAATTATAGCCTCGTCTCCTCCACTTTCCTCATTCACTTCTGCCCTCGTCTCGTCTCCTCTACTTTTCTCTCACCTCTCCCCTTCCTACCATCACCACAGAACAATTCCACTGAAACGAATAATATAATGTAGGCAAGTACTCCTTTCATTACAAGGCCATACTTAGCCCATGTCACATACCTACCTATACCTCATTCACTTAAATGTTCATGGTCGGTGTGAAGCTGAAACTTTTGTCGTGTTATTGAATCAACACAAACATTCTTACATGACGCAAGAGATAAGGTGTGGACCCTCGATAAGACAGAAATAAGAAGTATCGCGCCAAGTGGGTTCCAAGCAGTCCTTTTATAACATATCAAGCAAACACCAATCATCTTTACATTAATTATTATTATTAAAAATAGACCAGAGACACAAAGCTGGGAGAGAATGGAAGCATTCTATCAATCCGAGGACCCCAGCCCCATGAATCTAACCTGAAGAAAAGAAGACAGCTTAGAGAAAAAAAGATGAGCAGTTAGCTAATAAAAACATATTAGCCCTACTCTTGAAGCCAGCCAGTCCTACACCATTAAAGACAGATTCACCAAGGCCATTCCACAGACACACCGACCTAGGGACAAACGATCGACTGTACGGACAGGTTCTACAGCGCGGCAATACATAAGCATACATATGGGAGTCCAATGCACCACTAGTGACACGAGCTGGAACATACAGAGGTGGCAGAGAGGAGTTAAGAGGATGCAGCACATTACTTCTGATCTTGAAGAGCATACACAATGATGATGCAACAGAACGACGGTGACTCAGATTACAATCAAGTAAACCGCCGGTAAGAAAATTAGCATTGGAAACAATCCTATCCAGCAACTTGAGATGGCAATCAGCTGCTGAACACCATACTGGAGAACAGTATTCCAACAGAGGCAACACAAAGGAGTTGTAACACCGCAGTAACAATCAGTGATCTCCCAACACACGCCAAGCTTTATACCAAACTTTTTGGAGACAGACCTTGAGATTGACCGAACATGCCTCTCAAAAGTCAGCTTGGCATCAAATGTAACTCCCAGAATAACTAAATTCTCAGACCCTCCAATACAGTGCCATCAAGAATCAAGGGTGGCGATAAAGGATACACCGTGTGAGACCTAGAGACGACCATTGTCCTAGTCTTGCCAGCATTCAGCCTCGTACCCCACAACCTGCACCAATCTCTAATCCTAACCAGTCATGAAACGTATAGAATTTATGTTCATGCTGAATCAGAATTTAATGCTCATTTAAGAGAAATCCAGACTGGTACTAAACAGCCTCACAAATGGTGGTCTGCTTTGAAGCAATGTAAATTAATCTGACGACTCTGTAGCTTATGACCCAGTGAAAAATTCTAATATCCTATCTGATGTGTTTGCTAGCAAACAAAGTAATGCTGAGATTACATTACCCCATTCCTGTATGCCCGAACCTAAATTCACTTCATTTGCTTTTCGGTCCACTGAAGTTTATAAACTTCTCAATGAGCTTGACTCGCCGGTTTTAATGTCTTCTGTTGACTCACATATAAAGCTTTTAGATAAGGCATTTTACCAG
>JAWQEG010003352.1:7500-30495 GCA_033782935.1 Petrolisthes cinctipes | reverse complement strand
ATGTAGTCTAAAATTTGGAGAAAAATTAGTCCTTCAAATATTGTCACGAAACACCTTCTTTAGGGAAGGAGCTTGTTTCGTGGCAATGGTCAGGAGGAATCAGAAGTCTCCCATTTTATACACGATCACAGGGTCCTTAAACTACAGAATTCTGAGCCAGGATGAGACTTGGTTTACTCTTGTATAGCTATAGTTATTTGTTGTAACTAGACATTAGACTCTGACCAACTCAAATCAACTCTTGCAGTGTCCCAAAGAATATATCGAGTCTCAATGAACTCTCCACCAAATTCGAATTGAGCGACGAAGAGCCATTTCCTCATTAATGAAATTTATTAATACGACCCTATATATATATCTTGCCATCTCCATCAAATCGTTCAAACATTCCTCGTCTGCTTCTCCCCTCATTATCATCAACTATATTTCCCTCGGCCTACCTACCTCTTCCTCTATCTTCTTCCGATTGCAGTTCACATCTTGTAGTGAACCACCCTCCCTTCTGTAAACATGACCCAACCACTTCCAACCAGACTGTCACCCATATCCATCGACTGGTTGCATTCTCGTGACATCCCTTACCATACCCTTGCTTTTCTAACTGTGACCTGCCGCCTTACCCCAAGAATATTCTCATTAATTCGTTCTCCATAATTAACCCTTATCTATTTAACACTACTGTAATATACCGGCACATGAGCCCATAATGCAAAATTGGTCTACTCATTGGTTTGTAGATTTTTTATTTAGTATATATTGAAAGCATATTATTATTATTATTATTATTATTCAATACAGATGTTAACATATCAACAGCCCTCAAATCCTGCCTCTTCTTTTCTTCGTCATCATACCGTTGTCAAACGTAGTTTCAAAGTCAGCAAAAAACATACTAAGTTGAATTTCAATCCCAATAGTTTGCTGCATCAAAAAGCCGAATTTTAAAAGCTAAAGTTGATTGATTTATGCTAGTTGTCCAACATCAAATATCAAGGAAATTAACTGATTTCGATTAAACTTTTTTTGCCAAATAGATTCTATCTTAAATTTGTACCATGATTAACCCCAGATGATTTTATTCAATTTGAAAGAAGAAGTGGCATGCAGTCAAAAGGTGAAATACAGAGAGATAATAATGCTGCATCTGTTAACACTTACTATAAAAACGAGTGATTTGCAAACGAAGGCACAACTCGGGTAATCTCTTCAGTACGGTCACACCTACGTCAGCGTAACAAGATTATACACCCTGGCTAACCTAAGAAGAATTGTACAGTCGGCCTCAGGAATTCGTATACACCACTGTGACATCAAGGCTTCGTAACAACTAGAAAACTTTGTACATTATAATCCTAACACCAAGTTTCTCTAGTAATGTTATTTGGCTAATACTTAAACCAGTCAGCAGAACAATGCCTACAGTATGTGCAGAATAAATACCACTTTTAACCGATGCCCTGTGTACGAATTCATGAGGCCGAATGTACTCATCGCAATATGAAGTCTTCCTCTCCTAGATGAAGTGGTTGGACGTCATTGCCAGCAGGCCCAGTTGTCCTCCGGCAGAATAAGATCGTCTCCCGCTGTCCAATAATGGAAAAGACGACAATCATTTTCTTTATATGATTTACTATACAGAGTGTTTGTTAACCATGCGTGCTGACATTACAATAAGGATGATTTACCCTTGAAAACAGTGGATGATATTTTCCTGAGACGTATGAATTATTAAATGGAAAATAAAATATTTTGTAATATTACTAAACAAACGGAGCCGTGTTTTGATGTAATAATTAAGGGGATAGTACACTTTTAGTATATTGGAGTTCCTTTATTCCTGCAAAGTATGCCAGGAAACAGGATCTGATGAACAAAAATTATGGTGGTCTGTTGCTTGGAATATTTTGGAGGAATCAGTTACTCCAGATTTGCCAACACTGTACTACCCACTTAACCCATGCAGTGTTGAGCTGATAATGGCATCCAAGATAATCATGAAAGGGAATCGAAATCAAAAGCAACACATTCCAATTTTGTATCTAAGCATGAATATAGTGTTAGTCCCTGGCAAGAGTTACCGACTTACAGTAAAGCTTTACTAGTGAAATAATTACTGTTTTGTGTATAATTTGTCTCGTTTTACTCTTATGAAATTATAGACAAACTTTGCACGGACACAATAGATTTTAATTAAGGGATCGAATCAATTTTTTTGCTGGTTATACTAACATTTGTACACCGTGCACAAACGAAAGTCAATATTCCCATTAGACACACACACACACACATTCCACTCTCAAATGGACACATACGAGTTCTTCATTAAGAGGATAGGTAGTTATAGGAGAGCAGGGCGAGGCAGGGACGAGAAAGATACTCACTGCAGTGGAGGGTTGAGAGAAAGGTTAGAGGGGGAAGAGATAGAGACAGAGGAGGGAAGAGAGGAGAGAGAAATAGGGTAATCAGAGAAGGAAGGGGGAGGGGGCGACAGGGGAAATAAAGAAAAGAGTTGAGGACATGAAGGGAGGAAGCATGGGGTGTAGGGAATATGGCATGGCTGGACATAGTGGTCCTTAAGTCGCTGTTTGGCTATGCAAAATTATCTAGTCTACTGGTGTGAGGGTAAGTATAGTAAAGATGAAGGCTTCTCACCCACCACTCTTCTCCAGTCGAAGTTGGCCGGAAAGCAAGATATGCCATTTAGTATGGAAAAACTAACATAGAATATATATATTTATATATATATATATATATGAAAGATGGGAACACAAATAAAATCATGTTCTGTTAAATTGCATGATACCTGCTCCAACCGGTTGTCGTATCCTAAAATAGATAAGAGTTGGTTTTACATATGTAGGTTAACTGTAACATAGGTTTGGTTGAAGTCCCTGCGTAGATATTTCTCGTGAGCATGTAACTATGGGCAAAGATGGGCAAGGCGGCCTCTAATGAATATACGTATCTGCTCCTTCCAGAGAAATTATTTGGATATGAAGAGTGCCAGATGAAAATTGTTTATGGTTTCGGGAAAGGTATTTCACGGGAGCATGTAACCGCGTGGACGAGCCGGACTCTAATGACTTTCAATAGGCTCTGGCTCCATACAGATACGTTCTAGCTACACGTCCTTACTATACGTTCTTGCTCCCCACAGTTATATTTCTCAGGAGCATGTAACGATGTGTAGAGGTAGTTTACATTGGTCTCTAATGGTTATAACGTAATGTATAGTAGTTTTAGCTGTGGATTCACGTCTAGGTATTTGTAGAGTCTGTTCTTAAATGTTTCTACAGTATTAATCTACTAACTACGATGGTACTAAGGAGCGCATTCCAGATATTATCAACTACGGTACGTGATTTAAGGAAAAGGGCTTGGCCTCGTCTGTGTGTGCCTGTGTGTGTAGAATTGCTATCCTCTAATTTTACATCCGTTCTTTTTGGATTCTCTTTACTGCTTCATAAGATAATAATTGTTTCAGCTTAAGTTGTTAAACCCTCGAATAATTTTATAAACATTTCATTCTACGTTTAGAAAGGTCAGAATAAGTTTAACGTTATCTCTATGTCGTTGTTTGTAGGGTTTGTTTCGCAGCAGTGGGATAATTTTCGTTACTCGACGCTGTACAGCCACAATCAAATATCCACCGACACTTTCCTTCCATCGTAGTAAATATCTTGGTAAAAAAGAACAACACGTGTATAATTTTGCAGCACCTCATAACAATAATTGAGGGGGTTGAGTTGACGTAAGGTGTTGTATGATTATATTTTGATATGATACTGATTTATTTGCACAATGGAAGGAAAGTGTTGGTGGATATTTGATTGTGGGCTGTACCTACTCTTTCAAGCTCGTCTATGTCTTTTCTGTAACAAGGAGACCAATATTCGAGACGCTACATTCAAGATGAAGGTGCACAAGAAAATTATACAGCGTAAGGATGACTTTATTTATTATTTGCTCAAATGTTCTGTCTATGAGAACAATAATTAACTTGTTTGCTGGTTTAATGACCTCTGTACAGCCACAATCAAATAACCACCGACACTTTCCTTCCATCGTACAAATAAATCAGTATCATATCAAAATATAATCATACAACACCTTATGTCAACTCAACCCCATCAATTATTATTATGAGGTGCTACAATATCATACACGTGTTGTTCTTTATTACCAAGATATTTACTACGATGGAAGGAAAGTGTCTGTGGATTTTTGATTGTGGCTGTACAGTGGTTGATGGGCTATAGGTCATCTGATATAATAAAACTAAGATCTTTTTCCTTATTTACACTACGAAGTTAGAAGTTGTACACTGAATATTGTACTTGGGCATTGAGGCTTCAGATGTGAAAGACTTTGCATTTGTCAACAGGGTAAGGAATGGATTATGGGAGGGAGGAGAATGTGAGGTTATAGGGAGAGAATACTGGCTGAAGACAAAGGGATTAGAAGAAGGCAAGGGAGGACAGCGCCGGGGAGGGAAGGGAAGTGGTGAGGGTGGGGAAAAGCAAGGTAAATATAGCTACTACATTTACCTTGGGGAAGAGAGCACCAGGTGGAAGCTCAGGTAGGGGGAGCTGGTAAGGTATTGAGGGAAGGGTAGGAAAGAGCAGTAGATAAGAGGCCGGATGAGACTAAGGCAAGGGTATAAGTCGAGAGAGGGGGAGTATGAAGTGATTGCAAGGGCAGATTAGGTTGGGGCATGACAGAGCAGGGTAGGACAGGGCAGGGCAAGGCAGGATAGGGCAGGGCAGGGTAGGACAGGGCAGGGCAGGGCAGGACAGGATAGGGTAGGGGTAGGACAGGGCAGGACAGGGCAGGACACGGCAAGGGAGTTCAAGGAAGGGCAGGTAAGAGCAGAGCAGGGCAGGGCAGTGGAAGGCAGTGCAGCACCTCATCACCATGCATGTGTGTATATCCTCTCCCTGCAAATACTGACATACAATTATACCAAGGGGTACCACTCTAACTGGAACCAGGTGGGGGGCGCAGAGGTGAGAGAGAGAGAGAGAGAGAGAGAGGGGGGGGGGGGGACTGTTGTTATGCATAAGCTTGTTTCATTGCTAGAAAATAGACCACAACATTCTAAGGCCAGTTACATAGGATAACTTGATCAAAATATCTACTTCAGCAAATATTTGAATCCACCACCAAAATAGAGGATAAAACGTAACTCATATTTGGCTGAGCTGCCAGTTCTATACAACGACACATACTTTGGACTCACAGTAGTATATTCCCTTGACCTTGGTAAGTATAATGCTGACCATATTAACGGAGCCGTGTGAGGGAGAGATGGAGTTGGGAGTGGTGTAATAAGAGGAGTCGTGTGAGGGAAAGAAGAGATTTTGTTATTGGTGGTGACGAGATGGTGGTAATGTTAGTGAATATAGCACAGGTTTTGGTGGTGGTGGTGGTGGTGGTGATGGTGGTGGTGATGGTGGTGATGGTGGTGGTGGTGGTAGTGGTGACAGTGGTGGTGACAGTGGTGGTGGTGGTGGTGATGGTGATGGTGGTGGTGATGATGGTGGTGATGGTGGTGGTGATGGTGGTGGTGATGGTGGTGATGGTGATGGTGGTGGTGGTGGTGGTGGTGGTGGTGGTGATGGTGGTGGCGGTGGTGATGGTGGTGGTGGTGGTGATGGTGGTGGTGGTGGTGATGGTGGTGATGGTGATGGTGGTGATGGTGGTGGTGGTGGTGATGGTGGTGGTGGTGATGATGGTGGTGGTGATGGTGGTGGTGGTGATGGTGGTGGTGGTGGTGATGGTAGTGGTGGTGATGGTGGTGGTGGTGATTGTGGTGGTGATGGTGGTGGTGGTGATGGTGGTGGTGGTGGTGGTGGTGATGGTGGTGGTGATGGTGATGATGGTGGTGATGGTGGTGATGGTGGTGATGGTGATGGTGGTGGTGATGGTGGTGGTGATGGTGGTGGTGATGGTGGTGGTGGTGGTGATGGTGATGGTGGTGATGGTGATGGTGGTGGTGATGGTGGTGGTGATGGTGGTGATGGTGATGGTGGTGGTGGTGGTGGAGGAAATGGTCGTGATGACGTTTCTGGTGGTTGAGATAATGTTTGTGATGGTGATTGTGGTGGTGATGGTGGTGGTGGTGATAGTGTTGGTTATAGTGATGCTGATAGTGAGGTTTCTGGTGGTTGAGGTAATGTTTGTGATAGTGATTGTGATTGTGATGTTGGCTATAATTTGGAGAGTAACCCGATGGGAGATGGAGAGAAATAATAGTGTGGTTGTGATGCTGATAGTGATGATGGTGGTGGTGGTGGTGGTGGTGGTGAGGACAAGCCTGGTGTATAGGAGAGGAAGGTAGTGAGTGAGTGATGGTGATGGTGGTGATGGTGAGAGATAGCAGTAGTAATGAGGTGGAAGGAAGGTAGTGAATGATGGTGATGGTGGTGATGATAGTGGTGAGAGGGGATGGTGATGGTGAGAGATAACAGTAGCATTAAGAGGAAGGAAGGTGATGGTGGTGGTGTTGATGGTGATGATAATGATGATGGTGAGTACAGTTAACAGTAGCATTAAGAGGGAGGAAGGTGGTGGTGATGGTGGTGGTGGTGATGGTGACAGATAATAGTAGAAGTGAGTGGGAGGAAGGTAATGATGGTGTTGATGGTCTAAGAGGGGATGGTGATGGTGGTGGTGGTGGTGGTGATGGTGAGAGATAGCAGTAGTAAGTATAGATGGGGGAGGAAGGTGATGGTGGTGATGGTGATGGTGGTGGCAAGAGTACACACGATAAAAAACAAAACAAAAAAACTATCGGTGTAATTCTCTTGTGAAAAAATCTGACACCTCAGACATTGTATACTAAAAATATAGCTTGTTTTTTACCCCGGGCTTCATGAGCAGTGCTGATCATTTATGAAACTATCAAACCCCTCTCTCTCTCTCTCTCTCTCTCTCTCTCTCTCTCTCTCTCTCTCTCTCTCTCTCTCCATGGTTAAAATTGTTGTCCTAATATTTCAGTCTACACCTACAACATCTATAAACGTGAATGGGTGAGTGACATTATTTTATTTTTTATTTTTCTAGCCTTGATCACAAGTTCTATTAGGAAAATGTTCATGCCTCTGGGAACTTATGTTGTCGGCTGTGCGGAGTCCATCGGATTAAGAAAAGATCGAGGGAGGAAAGAAAGGCAGCGATAAGGAAGAGAGTGAAAAGGAGTGAAAGATACGTGAGTAGATTAATAACGAGTAGAAGAACTGGAAGGAAAGAGTAAGTAAAAGGAAGTGGCGAGAATGCTGGTTGATTGTGATATTCTATTTATGTTACTAAGATGAAGAATCGATAACAAACCTGATATTAAACTCGAAGAATGAGAGAGGAAGAGAGGGAGAGGCGTTGACAGGCGAATGAAGAGGAACGGAGGGCTAAGAGAAAGCAAACATCACGGGACTTTAAAGCAAGAATGGAAAGAAGATAGAGGAAATGGAGAGAGAAATAAATTAGTGTGAATAAGGCTGGCAGTGGTGGGGTATACAGTTGTTAATAATAATAATAATAATAATAATAATAATAATAATAATAATAATAATAATAATAATAATAATAATAATAATAATCCTCATTGGAGTGACTCATGTAAACGTTTGATAAGTTCCCTCTGTTTGTTAGTTGAGAAACTTTCCTATAAGTAGATTAAGTACAGCCACAATCAAATAACCACCAACACTTTCCTTACACCGTACAAATAAATCAGTATCATATCAAAATATAATCATACAACACCTTACGTCAACTCAACCCCCTCAATTATTATTATGAGGTGCTGCAAAATCGTACACGTGTTGTTCTTTATTACCAAGATATTTACTACGATGGAAGGAAAGTGTTGGTGGATATTTGATTGTGGCTGTACCATCTTTTAATTTATTACCATCAGCTTCTCATTATTCAAAACAATAACATCGTATGAGAACGTGAAAACATTAGTCAGTAATTTGTTTGAGTTATCCATATTTGTATGTACGCTATTGAAACTCATGTACAGCCACAATTAAATATCCACCGACACTTTCCTTCCATCGTAGTAAATATCTTGTTAATAAAGAACAACACGTGTACGATTTTGCAGCACCTCATAATAATAATTGAGGGGGTTGAGTTAACGTAAGGTGTGTTATGATTTTATTTTGATATGATACTGATTTATTTGTACGATGGAAGGAAGGTGTCGGTGGTTATTTGATTGTGGCTGTACACTAATCTATGTGAGGAAGGAGCGTAGCGAGTACAGTATAATGAATTTTCGTGCGAACCTAACTATACTATATACCTCTTGTCCTGCTAGTGGCGGGTAGTTGACCATCTTAACCACTTGGGATTATTGAGCTGTTCATTGTAAGTGCTGAGGCGGGCCGATGGACAGCCAGATACCGAGATAAGAGACCTGAGAGAGTAAGTGTGGGTTGGTTTGCTTAAGACAACATGTGTTAAACCTGTTTGATCAGAGCTGCCCGTGTCGTGGTTGCGCTTGTTGTTTACTTTGTATTTCGCTGCTGCTGGAGTATCTGCCGGCCTATCTTTTATTTACACACGTGCATCACACCTACTCCTTACAGCACGCCTGGAAAAATGTGATTTATTCATTGCACATTTGGATCACAACTGCAATTTGCATCGTATTCTACAAGTGTTGAAACTAATGTAATATTGTTTCATTATTTGAATTGTAATGTGTTTTGCCACCTTACTGTTTTCCGTCACACTGGCCTTATTAGACTGAGCAAAATTATGGTCACCTAATATCCTGGGATCCTGGGATACACGACCATGGCATCATCCAGGCTACCACAGTTATTACTTACTTTCCCCTAAGTATTACCCGAGGTATTCATGTTACCGACTTGCCTCCCTCCCCAGACCACACATACCCTGCCTACATCAGCCACACACTCCCTTTCCTACACCAACTACACCCTCCCTCTACACACTCCCTCCACACACCAACAGCACACTCCCTTTCCACATCATCCACACACTCCCTTTCCACACACACCAACCACATACTCCCTTCCCACACCAATCGCACTCTTCCTCTCCACTAGAACCACACGCACCCTTCCCACACCATTCACACACTCCCTTCCCCACAACAAGCACTCCCTACCTCCCTCCCTCCACACACCAGCACTGCAGCAACACATTTCTCCCTACACCAACCACTCCCTCCCTTCCCACAACAAGCACTCCCTACCTCCCTCCCTCCACACACCAGCACTGCAGCAACACATTTCTCCCTACACCAACCACTCCCTCCCTTCCCACACCATTCGCACACTATTTCCTCCTCATACTACTTGCCAACACCTGTCACTCCAAACAGACACATCCAGAGCGTCCCGTGGAGAGGAGAGGTTTATCAAGTTGAAATAATAATTAATCTAGGAGTGGTATGCAAATCACTCCATCCCGCTGTTGCCTTCATTATGAGAGAGAGAGAGAGAGAGAGAGAGAGAGAGAGAGAGAGAGAGAGAGAGAGAGCGCCTGGTGAGAGAGAGAGAGAGAGAGAGAGAGAGAGAGAGAGAGAGAGAGAGAGAGAGAGCCTGGTAAGTGAGTGAGATAGTCTAAGTCTCTAAGAGAATGTGTATGATAAAGTACGTGTTTGTGTGTTTGCGAGTGAAGGCTGATGTGTAGGTGGGTAGGATAGTAAGTAACACCTTGGCACCTCGGTATTTATTAAAAGGGACCCTGTGATGTAGTCAGAAAATTGGAGATAAACGAGTCCTTCAAATATTGCCACGAAACACCAACCTACATGGAAGGTGCTTGTTTCGTGGCACAGTTTGGAGGAATCTGAAGCCACCAAGTCTCATACACGATCACAGGGTCCTTATTAAACCTCTCAGAATTCGCACTTGTTCGTATATTTACATTTCTGACCTCACCGCCTAAATCTCCCAGCATCATTTCGAAGTAGTGGACGATGATTATTCCTCCACTTCAAGTACGCGTCTGTGATATGGATTCCAAGCAGTGACGAGTTCTATATTAGTCCTTGCCAACAAACTATTTCGTACGAGGGAACTTTACTTTAATAAATAATAACGATTAGTGTGTGTGTGTGTCCTGGATCTCGACTGAGGCTTTCAGTGTGTGTGTTTTTTTTTTTACCATTCTCTTGTTTGACGCTATGGAGCAAGAAATAATAATAATAATAATAATAATAGTTGGTTCCCGTGATGACCGAGCAAACTACACATCATTTTCGAAGCTTGGTAACGAGGCAAAATAGAGTGTCGATTCCACAGTGGTTTGTTTTGGTCTGCAAGCACCATAACGAAAGAAACTGAACTATGACTCATGAGTGAATTATTTGATGAATTTGATGACTCCACTATGAAACTATCGTAATAATGGAACTACAGTACTTGACAGATTTCGTGGCTATGAATACTGAGTTTGTTGGATATAATTAAAACTGTCAATTGTGGTTGGGGAGCATCATAACAAACCATACAAAGCCACTGTGGAATCAGCACAGAGATCGTGGTTCAGTAGACAAAGGTATTCACACGAAACTGACTCCCCTGTAACCAGCAATATGTTCAGTGTCTTATTCTTTATATGTGAAAGTTGGAAGGGAATTATATGCATCAACAGAATATAATATACAGTAACTATTTCCCCTTTGCATCAACAAAATATAATTCTTCTTTCCCAATAGATTATAATATTATAGAGTATCATACCTTTGTCTGGGAATCCAAGGTAGATTTGCTTTCCTCGATGCATTTCCCCGTCACTCAGAGATGCAAGTTGGCCAAAACACCATAATTCCGGCTCACATAAATATTTCGCCAGTAGCACTTCCACACTTCTTTGATTAGTCTATCAGCATAAGTTCCTTTCTACACTGGGAACGTAAGATGTTAATTTTCTTGAGAGCACAAGTTATTATTTGTCTGAATATGTTGTATAAGTTTGATATATACATAACTTTTTAATAACTCTACATAAACCATTCACCTTTACAGTGTCACAAACAAGGAAGCTCCATATACTTCTCAGTTTCTTCACTTGTCCACTTAAATGGACGATTTGTACATGTAAAGGCATCTTGTGACTGTTCAAATCGTAGGTAGTACTAGGTAGGCTACTGGTACTGGATTGAACAACACACACTGCCGCACTGGGTAAACACACTGGGTAAGTATTCATAAAGCATCTCAAGAGTTCTCACTTGTTGGAATGTTTGCGTTGCCGATCTCACCAAAGTGTTTCAGGCTCATTTCGAAGCAGGGGTTTATTTTCCTCTTCTTGAAGTTTTAGTAGTCTATAATTAGGATTTCAAAATAGTTCCAGGTTCTACTCCTTGCAAAATATGAAACTTTACGAACAAATTTTAGCTTAGAAGTGAAATTTACTTTTAAGATGACGGGCTCTGGATATTTGATAAAGACATGCTTCAGTTCCAAACGTTTACACGATCACATTCTACGCATTCTCTTTGACTATGCTTCCTTGGTGGTAGTTCGCATTGTAATAAATCTAATCTTTACTATGTTCCATCTCCACAGGTGCTCACTGTTCGTGTGACGGGTTTTTAGGAACGAGTGCTGCATGTGGGCGTGTGCCGGCTCGTAGGCATTTGAGAAAAACTGTTTGCGAGTACTTGAATTTTTGAGAAGAATATGTTTGTGAGTGTTGTGGTAAAATACTGTGTGCGTATATGTGTGATTAAACAATGTGTATGTGAAAGAGAATATTGATATGTGCTTGTGAGAAGTGTCAGTTGATATGTGTGGAAGACCATGTTCCAAGAAGCTGTGAGTGACGTTATAGCTGCACTCTCCTGATAATGACGTGTATAAATAAGGTGTCGTCACCTAGTGGGACATAAGAGAAGCAACCAACATCATGAAGCTTCACTGTCTCATCTCGTGCGACACTTAATAATTTCGGGGCCTCACAAGAGTCACAGGCTACTGACAACCTACAGTCCCGAGGTTGAGATATGAAAGAAAATAGAAAAAAATACAAGGTGATTTTTAACTCAACGACAAAACTTGAATATGCAACCAACCAATATTATATAATAAACCAATATTATCACATCACTGCCCAACTTTGCCGATAACATTTGTTCGGACACCTGGCACAGACTTTGCCTTCATTATGCTCCCTTTGACCAGTTTCATTCCTTTCTCACTAAAAATATAAACATTTCTTTTTCCGCTTCGCATCCGATCCTCCAAGTTTAATGTTGGAGTTCAAACCCACCCTGTATGATACGACTGGATTCAAAATATTGACAAAAGCCAGTAACCGGGTTCCTGTAGGCTATTCACAGCACCGAATTTTCGATAATTATGAGTTCAGCAGCTAAGAACGGACTCGTGTGAAGTTTTCATTTTACCTCCACAGTGCAGAGTACAGCCACAATCAAATAACCACCAACACTTTCCTTTCATCGTGCAAATAAATCAGTATCATATCAAAATATAAACATATAGAGCCTTATGTCAACTCAACCCCCTCAATGATTACTATGAGGTGCTGCAAAGTCATACATATATTGTTCTTTATTACCAAGATATTTACTACGATAGAAGGAGAGTGTCGGTGGATATTTGATTGTGGCTGTACTTTCTGTTGGTTTGGGACCTTTAAGCGGTTATCTTAAGGGACCCTGTGATGTAGTAAAAAAAATTGGAGATAAATGAGTCCTTCAAATATTGCCACGAAACACCACCTATAGGGAAGGAGCTTGTTTCATGGCATGGTCAGGAGGAATCAGAAGCCTCCAATTTTCATACACGATCACAGGGTCCTTAAAATTGACGTATACCTATAAAGCAGGTGTTCTTGTGCAAATAATAATTCATGCTGTCTAAATATTCCTGCTTTTGTCTTCACCAATTATGAGTGTATTATTATTTGAACTTTTCTTTATATTTTAGTTCTTTCTCGTTAGTTTTTCAGTCACTTCCTTGCTATTACCTCTCTTTCTCTCTCTCTCTCTCTCTCTCTCTCTCTCTCTCTCTCTCTCTCTCTCTCTCTCTCTCTCTCTCTCTCTCTCTCAGTCACTTCCTTGCTATTGCTGTTCACCCCCCTTCCTCCTCTCTCTCTCTCTCTCTCTCTCTCTCTCTCTCTCTCTCTCTCTCTCAGTCACTTCCTTGCTATTGCTGTTCACTCCCCTTCCTCCTCTCTCTCTCTCTCTCTCTCTTACTGTTCACCCCCCCCCTCCTTCTCTTTCTCTCTCTTATTTTACAGTCATTATTTTGCTATTACCGCACTCTCTCTCTCTCTCCCTCTGCCTCTCTCTCTCTCTTATGAATGTTCCGCCTGACGAGCTTCCCCTGTTTATTATTTAGTTTGGGCCCGGCCACGGCTATCATCCCTGTGGTTTCCGCTCGGCTGAACCAACAACACATCAGGGCCTCAGGGAAGGAGTGGCATATCAGCTAACCAGGCTAAGTATTCATAAAAATATCTTGGGCTATTTATTAATTCTCTCAAGCATGTTGACTCTGGTGTACACTCTCGCCCAGAAGTTCCTTAATTAAGGTGGTCATTCTTTTTTTGTTACATTGGAGTGTATTGCTTGATTCCACCAAAGTATGCTAGGAAACAGGACCAGAAGAGCAAATATAATGGTGTTCTGTTGCTTGGAATAGTTTGGAGGATTCCGTTGCTCCAGATTTACCAATACAAAACTTCCCCCTTAACTCCGGCAACCAGTTTTGAACTATTAAATTAATTTGTATCGTCATTTTCTGGCTGCTGGCTGGCAGAGTTAGCGAACTTGTGGCCCAGAGTATAGTCTATGATGAAGCACACATATTCATTCCCTCAGACAGCCACAATATAACTGAAGCAAGCACCTGTGGATCGAGACAAACAAAAAAATAATAATAATAATAATAACAGAACATAATATAACCATAATACTCTGAATAAACAGTAAAGCCTTATCAAAAATACTTTTATCTCGTTAAGATACAATAGTTTGCAAAATTTTCAAATATTTGTTAAAGTTTAAGAAGGTCAGCTACTTTAAGAAAACTAAAAACATCATTATTATCATCTGTCTCCTCACTGAACATTAAATATAGGCTATGTATGCCGTTCTGGAGGAACCTCTGATGTAAACCCCCCAGATTCGGTCACTCCACCAGAATATACGTTGCAGTAAGGGGAACCAGGCGGTCATCACATTGGAAATTAATTCCTCCACTCATCAGAAAACCATGTATAAAGTGAGAGTGCCCAATACAGAGCCTGACAAGAGTCAGTCACCTCCAATTATAATTATCAAAACATTGGAGGTAAAACCCTCGGTATAATTGTTCTCTGGATAATTTCCTTCAACTTATTATTAACTACACAGTCCTACTAGCCTAACTCTGCCAACAGGTAAAAAATGAGCTTCTCAAGACAGGTGTCATGTCAGAGGCAGGAATCAGGTATTATAGTTGGTAGGGGGCCATCAAGAGGACTCAGCCCTAGACAATGTGTCTGCTCTTACATTGCCCAACACACCAACATGTGCCACAACCCAACAGAAATCAATATGACGGCCAAAATAATCAAGAAATAATAGATGTAACCAGTGGGTGTCCGGGACGTGTTAAAAGACTTCAGTGCAGCCAGAGCACTACGGCATTCACTAATATCACGAAATGTGATTGGGGAGAGTAAAGATGGTTTGCAAGACAAAAAAATATCGCTTGGTTACATTCTCTCACATACTGTATCTCCCCTCGCTGGCTACATCCTCCCTCAGATCCGCTCACCTCTCCTACACCCTCTCACGGATTTGCCTTGTCTATCTACATCTTCTTAGAAACAGACACACCGACCACCATCTCCTCCTCCTACTTTTCCTACTCCTCCACCACCTCCATTTCTTCTTCTCTCTTTACACGTTTCTCCTCCTCACTCACTAATTCTTTCTCCATCTCAAATTCTTTTTTTCCTCCTCCCTCTCTACTTTTTCTATTACTTTCGCCTCCTCCATCTCCATTTCTTTCTCCTTCTCCATTTCTTTTTCCTCCTCCCTCTCCATTTCTCCTCCTTTCTCAACACTTCTTTCTCCTTCTTTATTTATATTTACCTGACATCGATTTAGAGTAATACTTATAGTTTTATTATCGTATAAATTGAGATGGACATCTATATCTATCGCCACATTTGTTACTAAGTCCTTGTTGGTTGCTGGCATTTAATCGAAAGCATTGTTTATTTTTATTGCTACCGAATCAAATAGTGTTAAAATCCAGTCATTCAGTCAGTCAGTTCTTGGTAAGTTGAAATATCTGTCAATGATAGTCCATCTCAGTGGAAACTATCCTGGAGTAGTAGAGCTGCAAATCTTCCCTCGACGTTTGTTTGCGTCAATGATGAAAACTACAACACTGCTGATGCTTATGTTGTGAGCAGTCATTTTAATTCATAAAATTTCTACATTGGTCTTGTGGCAAGTGACTGCAAAATATTATTTTCCGTTCTTAAAAGACAGGCACAGATAATTATACCATTTCCGTGGACATGAAAAGGAACAGAAAACATAAGAACATACATAGCTGATATATGGCTGTTGTCCTCTTCATGGCAACTCCTGATTTAGTAACATCTCTTAGCCTGATTGTTAATCATCGAATGTTCCTGCTCTTAGCACTAAATCTGGATGTTTGTTTTACTCACCTCTACTCCATTACCGAACCAGAGGTCACCTATTAGGCAATTTATCTCTGACATGAACTTGTTTGCCCACCTGTTACATTCATTCAATTTTAGAAACTTACAAAGATTATCAGGGAACCAGGGAGGAGGAGGAGGAGGATAAATGATGTAGAATGGATGAAAGAGAGGAAGAGGCTACAAGTTGTTTAACATAGGAATGCAAAGAGAATATATATACAAAAAAAAGTCATACAAAAGCAGACCTATTGGTCCTAAAGAGGCTGTTTTCCTATACCTACTTACTTTGAGGGGAAAACAAATAGAAAAATGGAAGTTTCTTCTCCACCAACCAACCCCTCTAGCTTACTCTGGCAACGAATCAGTAGGAAGGAAAACCACGCATTATGGAAAAATTGTTGTGGCATACATTACAGGAAAAAAGGAAGCGAAACATTTCTAATTTACATTTTATCAATTACTACATCTGAATGAAAGGGAGGAAGAGGAGGAGGAACACGGAGTTTATGTAAAGGAAAGGATGAAAGCGGAAGAGGAGAAAGGTGGAGGTTGTGTAATGGGAGCGTGGGTAGAAGGTGCAGGAGGGAAAGAGAGGAAGGAGCCCGAGAAGAGGGGACAGGAGGAGGGAGAGACAGGCGGGGAGGACAAAGGTGGGAGACGGCAGCAGCACCAGACGGCAGGCGGAATTAAGGATTAAGAACCGAAACGAGACGACCGCACAGAACACGCCCCCAACCCTGCCCTACCACCATGCCACCCAACCCTCACCCTTATGTACCAAACACATAGAGCTCCAAACCGTGGGTGAGCTGATGGGTGGGTTTGCCCTTTATTCCCCGCACCAGTCGTTGATGGATCGCCTGTATTTCACGGATCGGATTTGGGAGGATCGAGAACGAAGAAGGATCCTAATCACCCACCAGATCCAGGGTGCAGTGGTGAGGGGAAAGAGGGTCATGTTATGGGAGAGGTACTACAGGGGGATGAAAGGAGTAGTGGGTACAGGGAAAGGGTCCCGTAGGAGGGTATTGCCTGCTTTAGTGCTGAAGGCAATACTTTAAGGGTTTTGGCGCCCATTCGGCCCCAGCCACTAGCTTTTAGTTCTTCAACTGTCCCTCTTTTCTTTCTATTTCCTTCCTACTTGCTGTCTCACCTCTCTATCACCATTTTCTGGCGCTATATGACCTCGCTGTTGCCGCTCCAAATATTAATCAATCAATCAATCAATTAATACAAGGAAAGGGGAATTGAGGGATATGGAGGAACTATGTTATGGTGGTGGTGTGAGGGACTGAAGGTTGTAGTACTGCAATATAGAGATGCTTCAATATAGCACATTTTACAATAGTCTTCAAATAGTAATGAAATGTTTCGTGGACTTCATTATTCACTCATTCTTTATTACTTTCTCTTGAAAATAGAGATTCAGATGCATACCACACCAAGGTAGCAATAACACAGGAAAGGAGAGAGTTACTGAGCATAATCCTAGAATTTGAAACTACGAGTAATTGGAAAATAGTGGTGAAGAGGAGTTTGTGTCAATATCCCTCATACATACCCACACTAGTATCACCCATACCCTCATTACTATCACCCACACCAATAATCTTACCACTATCACCCATACCATCACTACTATCACCCACAAACGTATCCTCACTACCATTACCCACACCCATACCATCACTACTATCACCCACACCCATACTATCTCCCACACCCATTCTATTACCCACACTACTACCATCCAAACCCATTCTATTACCCACACTACTACCATCCAAACCCATTCTATTACCCACACTATTACCCATACTACTACCACTCAAACCCATTCTATTACCCACACCAATAATCTCACTACCATCACCCACACCGATATTTGCACGACACATATTCACACCCACTTACATTCCTATGGTCCCACTCCCACACTCACACTCAACATAAAAGTACACTCGCAATCCAAAAATTTGTATCCAGGTCTTGTTGAAGTTTCGATCGAATCATTTGACATACTAGTGAACCAATTACAACGCTTATTCTGTTTCATATTTGCTTGAGCTCGCTTAATACGCGATCAGGCTATTAGAAGCAAGCCTGCATGGATACACATTTTGGATTGCGAGTGTACAGTTGAGCAAGTAGAAAGTGCAAGAAAAGTCTGGCTGTATTTGGTAACATCTTCACCACCACTCAAAGTTCAGCCAATCACATTCCACCTTATATTGGCTTTGGATTCTCAGTTATTCATTCATAAGTATGAGGGATTATGCTACAAAGAACTGCCAAATGTTGCCATATACAGCCAAACTTCTCTTGCACTTTCTACTTGCTCAACTGTACAAGTACAGTGTAGATTGTATAATATTCCTTACTACTACACTCTGATCCAACCCCAGCGACTCTTGTATGGTGCCATGACAACATATTAATATTATTCTCTTGGCGTGTCTACTCCTCTATGGGTCTAGGCAATGAACAGTTCCAACAACACACTAAGGACAAGGCTGAACTGAACACCGTTTATTGTACGCATGAATATATAGAAGTTACCAAGGTTGTACAGCCACAATCAAATATCCACCGACACTTTCCTTCCATCGTGGTAAATATCTTGGTAATAAAGAACAACACGTGTATGATTTTGCACCACCTCATAATAATAATTGAGGGGGTTGAGTTGACATAAGGTGTTGTATGATTATATTTTGATATGATACTGATTTACTTGCACGATGGAAGGAAAGTGTCGGTGGATATTTGATTGTGGCTGTACCCTACTGATTCACACGCCAGCTTCTACAGGCGATGATTGGTAATTGTTTTCTCAATGCACATACCCAAAATCATCTCGCTGGAGTAATGGATTCAAGAAAGCATTGCACTATCATCCAAGTCAATAAAATGTTTGGTGATGATAAGAGTGGTATGCAAAAATTTCCAACAGTAAGTTTAACGCTTAAATGAGTCCAAATCTTCGTAATGTTTTCAGACCATCTGTGGGCCTACATCTAGAATAAGCAGTATTTACACTCTGGTCCATAAAAAAAAGAGACAGACAAGACATGTGTACAGTTGCCTCCAGGAGTCGTTTTACTTCATGTTGTACTCGTTCCGTTCTGTTGGTTTGGATAGAGAGCTAAAATGTGTGTGTGTACAGTTAAAAGGGAAAATTGTGGTAATGCTTGCTTGCAAATTTTATATATATCTGATACTGTCTGAAGTGTCAACTAAGCATATGAACACTTCACATTGAATGATCAGAACAACACATTAGAGTACTTTTGTCAAAATGTACAGTACAGCCACAATCAAATATCCACCAACACTTTCCTTCCATCGTACAAATAAATCAGTATCATCTCGAAATATAATCATACAACACCTTATGTCAACTCAACCCCCTCAATTATCATTATGAGGTGCTGCAAAATCATACATGTGTTATTCTTTATTATCAAGATATTTACTACGATGAAAGGAAAGTGTCTGTGGATATTGGATTGTGGCTGTACAGTGCGCCACTATCATCTCTCTCTCTCTCTCTCTCTCTCTCTCTCCAATAGAAAGGAACAGTGCACGTAGCAAAACTACTGTACTCGTCTGGTTTGAAGGTAAAGAGCATCGATGTTGCTTATTATGGATTTTGGAACAGAAAATCGATTAACATGCAGTTGAAATATACAAAAAGGCAGTACTATAAATAATGTATATAAATTTTCTCTGACGGTAAGTGATATCACGTATAGCATACAATGCCTTAGAAGAGTAAAACTAAAGCCTTGCCACATGTAAGGAAGAGGAAAGACAAAATTGTAACAAGACTCCTGAAGGCGACTGTACAAGACTCCGAGATAATATATTATTAGGGATACCAGAATTCTTATTTACAACCACCGAGCCTTATTTATAAATGAAACTTTTCAGTAATTGTACAATGGTAATCTGTAATATCCAGCCCACCCAGGCCGGATGAAGAGGAATGACCGCAAGGCATCTTTTAATGCGATGGTTTATTGTTCTACTCGCATACTAAGGAAGCTCATAGTCTACATAATGTGTTCTTTAGTATGTGAACAATGCAGTATAGACCACCACACAAGTAGGCTGCTTCAGCTAACTCCACTACTGCCTCCTTCTTGGGTGGGTTAGATAATATTAATACTGTACTGAGTGTGGTCATACTCCTTAGTTAGTTGTATGGTGTTAGCAGTGTGGCTTAAAGGGGACAGTACAATTTTGGTATACTGGATTTCCTTGATTCCTCCAAAGTACTTCAGGAAACAGGACCAGATTAAGAATAATAATGGTGGCCTGTTGCTTGGAATAGTTTGGAGGAATCAGTTGCTCCAGATTTACCAACACTAAACTCCCCCATTAAGTAAGGAGGTAGTACAGTGTTGGTGGTATAAATTTGGAGTAACTGATTCCTCCAAACTATTCCAAGTAACAGATCACAATTAGTGTTGTTAGTCTGGTCCTGTTTCCTGGCATACTTTGAAGGAATTAAAGCGCTCATATGTACCAAAAGTATACAAAACCCTTAGTAAGATTTCCATGATATCGTGCAAAGTTTTGTTTTGTTTATGTGAATGGAAGCATATATTATTATTTCAAGATCAGTACAATTCCCTCTTCCCCTTGTCTTATTTTGTCTTTCGCATATTTTTCTTGATTCTCTGTTCACATCTTACTATTCCATTCCATCCATCTTTCCATCCTGTTCTTATCTACCATGTTTTCTAGTCATTGTTCCTTCATCTCAACCATTTCTACTTCAGGTTTCTTTATTTCATCTATACTTTCCTCTTTTGCACCTTCTACCTACATGATTATATCCCTTTCTCTTTCCCTTTCTGCAGTTTTGTATTCTTCTATCTATTCTTCTTCATCCCCATTCTCTGCTCGACTAGGGAAACAAATTTTCTTTAATTGATGGCTAAGTGGCAGTTTAACAGTCTGTCTCCAGGAATGTGAAATTTCAAATAAACAAAGATTTTTCCCGACGTCGTCTACTATAGTGCAAAGCTAATCCTAACCAACTGAAAACATTACAGCTGACACAATATAAGACAGACAAATTTAGTTTTGGGAGCGAATTAAATGTAGAAATTAAAAGCTTGCTATGTGAGATTGGTAATGTGTAGGTGTGAGTAGGATGGTGAATGAATGTGGGTGAAGCCGAGGCCAAGTCAGGGTTGGAGACATGCCACGCCTCCTGGGCTACTGTAATTGGCCAGCCAGTGACGTCGTTAGCATTCAAAGTGGACAATTTAATAGTAGTCATGCCACTGTCCACACCAGATCCCATGTGTCCAACCCAGACCACACCAGACCCATGTGTGAGGCCAGGTTTCACTAGACCACACCGCCTTACTTCATATTCATTATAGTCATTAATTCTGTTGCTACCGCTTCCTTTATCCCGTCCACTCAGTTTTTGCTGCTGGCCTCTCAGTCCTGATGATATAACCCAGGAATTAATATTGGTTCATGACTGGGGAGATTATGCAGCTTAAAATAATCCCTGAACTGAGATGGTTAAGGGGGAAATTCTCTTTTGTTACATTGGAGTGCCCTGATGCCTCCAAAGTATGCTAGGAAAACAGGACCAGAAGAGCAAAAATAATGGTGTTCTGTTGCTTGGAATAGTTTGGAGGATTCAGTTGCTCCAGATTTACCAACACAAAACTTCCCTCTTTTTGGTAAATTTGAGGGCTACTAAATCCTCCAAATTATATTACGAAACAGATTCCCAATTAGTTACATGGAGGTGATGTTTGTTTCCTGGGATAGTATGAAGGAATCACCAGCCCTCTAATTTACGAAAAAGAGGTGCTTCTCTTAAGGGGGTGCCATAATGCCTCCAAAATATGCCAGGAAACAGGACCAGATGAGCAAAAATAATGGTGTTCTGTTGCTTGGAATAGTTTAGAGGATTCAGTTGCTCCAGAATAACCAACACAAAACTTCTCCCTCAAAGAAACCTCGCATGGTTCAGTCTTAAGAGGATAATACAGAGTTGGTATAAATGAAAATATGACCAGATTAACAAAAATATTGACGTCCTGTTGATTGGGATACTTTGGAGGAATCATTTACTTCAGATTCACCAGCACAGTACTATCCCTTTACGTGGTATTTTCTTTGTTGATGTTGTAATTATTGTTGTTGTACAGTCACGAGCACTAATAAGTATACAGCTTTGGTTTGTTGAAGCTTTGAACAGTCCACCAATTCACCAACGAACTATAATTCCAATAGAGATCTTATTGTGCATTTTTTTTATTTCATGTCCCTAGGTATTCGAAGCAAGCACACCTGGATATTTATTAGTGCTCGTGACTGTACGTGATATATGCATTGTATATATTTTACTGTGGTGTTTTGATAACATGAGACAATTTAGTAATCCTAGTTCAGTGCCTGGAAAAACCGTATAGCCTATATCCCAACACACCGTCATTCCTTGGGGAAAAAAATATAGAATTGTAAAATGACAGTTGCAAATTTGAAAATCTGCAAATTCGCTGGCGACTCTAAAGTTTACCCAATGTCATTCGTGGTTTGCCGCCGACTGTACCTGAGGTTATTCGTCGAAAAAAAAAAAAAAAAAAAAAAAAACGGACCGTAACAGCATAAGGAAGAATGGTAAAATTTGGCTTCTTTGCCGCCGATTTTTTATATTTTGTTTGTTCGTAAAGGCTTCGAGAGTTTATTATTAGCTCATGTCACTCATGTGTAAAGTAGACTTAACATAAGTTCGCTTCATTCCCCCTGTGTATGTATGAACTTCAGTGATGTTGTAACACAAGTTGATTGCAGAGATGACAGATACACATATACAGTCGTGGTCAAAAATAATCATCCATACAGGAGTAACTCACGTAAAATTATGACTGCTTTCCTCTGTTCCATAGCTGATATACTTTGCAATAAATAGATTAAGTACCATCTTTTAATTTACTACAAGCAGCTACACACTACATAAAACAATAACATCATATATGAACGAGAAAACCTTAGACAGTAAGTTGTTTGAGATACCCATATGTGGATGATTATTATTGACCACGACTGTATACATACTTCTCATATGATAAATTACATATGCTGTTAGAATAGATAACTGGTTGAGAATGTAACAGTAAATTAAAATAATACTGTTACTGTCTTGTCATATTAGCGTTATTAAGTCCAGGAGGTGGCCTCGAGGTTATGCTGCCGACTGTACAGTGTTGGATAATATGCAGCAACTGATTCCTCCAAACTATTCTAGGCTATAGGACATCAGTACTGTATTTATAT
>JAWQEG010003352.1:0-2500 GCA_033782935.1 Petrolisthes cinctipes | reverse complement strand
TATTGTCCCTTCTCTCTCAACCATCTCCACAACACACATGTCCTGGCCAAAGTACAGTTGGCCACAGGAATTCTTACACAGGCTATATTGAAAGAGAGGTAATTATTCTGGAAGTACTGCAATGAATGTTCTACCAAGTGACTCGGTGATTGCTAATAATAATGTTGTATTGGAGTTACGTAGTCTTATATTATCTATATGTTGTAAACCCTCGAAAACAACAGCGTGTGTACGAATTGTTGTGGCCAATAGTACAGTTGACTGAGTCTCAGAACAGGATACACAGAAGTCTTAACCATCTTACCTTTTACCTTAATCTTTGAACTGTTAAGATATTGTACACTGTCATATAATAAAGCAATAGTGGATAATTATAAGGGTTGTTACTGTATTATTAAAACAATTGTGGGATTTCTGGATACAAGTTCCCTATGACTTAGCAACATGTGAGAACGTTTAGTACGACTGTTGGAAACGTAGTGGCTGAAAATATTATTCTATTCAGAATCTTAAAAAAAGGTTTCGCATTTATATGGAGTCTGAAACAAACTTTTACGAAGTTTATTCCATGACATCAGATTGATTCAATTTCCACCTGATACAGCAAAACTATCCAGTTACCAAACTATTCTGCGATTGTTGTGGAACTATGGAGAAAGAGAGGAAAAAACGCGGTGAGGTAAATGTATGACGGTGTGGTGACTGTGAAATCGTTTGGGGACGATGTGTCAGTACCCGTTGTGTCATCCTTCTCAGAGAACACTGATACACAGCCTGGCGCCGGTGAGGTAAATGTGATATAACTGTCTCAGGTTCTGGTGCATGAGTTCTCCAAGTTTAGTTACCGTATGATGTAACTGTACAGTGAAGCACGTCAGACTTTTGTACACTGCATCATATAACTTGTATACACTACATTGCATCTTATAAAATGTGTAAGTAGAAAATCCCTACAATGGCAGATGAAATATTTATTCCACACAGTTACTGTGACAACTTTCGCCCTCCTCAGCGTAAAATCAGGCAATAAGTGGTACATTCATCACTGTCAAGCAAATTTTTACACACTGCCAGCCATTCACTTCACGTCACCCATGCCTTATCACGATAATGTTCTGTAATGCTGCACAGTACATTGCTACTGGTGCCGCTAATATTATCATACCACACTCCAAGTCCTTCAACATATTGAACAGTACATGCATTGCCATGGACGAGATCATATGCCTTGGAAAAGTTTATGAAGGTTAAAAAATAGTTTAGACTTTTTTCGTCTAGCCATATCATTGAGCAGGCGCAAGGTAACAAACAATGTGTTCTAAACATCCTCTTTTCTCTAGGCTCCGTTCTGCTCTATACATAGGCCTTAGACTAAACCACAGATTTAACCTATCACAAAACACCACATCATAAAGATTAGCTAAGCTAACAGTAATACCTTGCTAATTGTTAGGATCAAATTTATCTCTTTTCTTAAATAACGTTAATAAAACTTCTCTGGTCCATGAATCAGGGTATGAACCAGACCAAAACACATAGACATACAGTGTGGTTAGAAATATAATCCACTGAGCTGGCAACAATAACAACAAACAAGGGCAAACAGCGTCCAACACACTTGTCGTATAAGGTTTCATGTCCCGTACTCTATTTACTTTTAACTTTCTCAGGAGGAAAAGAGTCATCATCTATCGGGATAATAGAAATTGTATACATGTCACCAACGTTTACTTCTGGGGAGCTAAGGTGAGAGGCTACCATACAGTCTTAGTAAATCTGGAACACCTGATACCTTCAAGTCATCCCAAACAACCGGGAACTATTGTTTTTATTAACCTGGTCCTGTTTCCTTGCATACTTTGGAATAATCATGGCGCTCTAATGTACCAAAAGTGTATTACCTCCTTAAGTACGATCTCAAAATGTCGCCTGAAGTTATCGTCGGCAGGAAAGTTACCCATTATCATGCTTGAAACTGACAAATTCCACTTTCCTGTTTATAACCCTCAACACGGCTGAGTCATCACTATCTTCCAACCTTCTCTTCCAAGGTTAATGTTAACATGACAGGCACCTGTCCCACCAACCCTGATAACATCTTTCATATGAGTACCAAAAAATATATATATCCGCCTCTATATTTAATACAGTATTTTATGATGACTCAAAGCCTGGAAGCGTATGGGTTTTTAGTAGGTTTCCTCATCTGTGTAGCGCATGATCCAAAACACAAAATATTCAACTTCCAACTCTCGACTATCCTCTCTTCAGAGACACACAACTTAATCAACATACTTGGAGTCTTTATCTGTCTTGGAGAGATCAGATCATATCTCTAGCTAAAATTGCCTCAAAGAATTTAGGTGTGGTGCGCAGATATTGTGAAGACTTCACTGACCCCATGCAGTTACTCTCTCTCCCTGTGTGGGGGTGTCATCCGTCCTGATATGTGTGGGGTTGTTCAACTTTCACAACACTCCTGGTCAAGGTGGAATCAAAG